>CM032231.1:4797500-4865000 GCA_019009955.1 Riptortus pedestris | reverse complement strand
GTGTTTGCCGAAAAACCAAAAGGAAACGAAATATCGCTACTTTTAATTTCAGGCCACCCTTAACCCCCCCCCCCCACTGTTCGTCTCAGAGAATATTAATAAAGACAAAAAAAAACCTAACCTGGGTTAGTAGTAATATACATACCAAGTTTCATAAAATTCAGTAGAGCCGTTTACGATTCTATAAAGGACATACAGACAAACATTCATTTTTACATATATAGATGACATTTCCTAACCTTATGCATTGGAACAGAGACATCGTACATCACTTCAAATGCATGAGCATGGTCTTATATCGTTACCGTTATATAGTTTTACATGAAACATAAGCGTGTCATGTAAAACTAAAGAACAAGTTCGTTATCGGTCTGAAATCGGACTGGGTGAGAGGGGTTAGACCAGGTAATTTCGAAAATTTGAATATCTCTGATATTGTTAGTCGGATAGAAAAAAACAAAACAATATTATTGGAAATTTAATTATCTATATATATATTGTGTATACATATTTTATCTATCATCACTAACTATTAACCGAGATATTTGGAATTTTTAATTTTCAGCCTTCACTAAACCCCCATTTCTACTAATGTCATATTAAAACTAATCTAATATATTACGAATCACTTTATTCCAATTTTAAATACCAAATATTTTTTTTTCAAGTGACCTTTATTATACGTCCAAATCCGTTGTGTTTTGACGTAATCATTTAAGAGTTTACTTTCTTGATTCATAAATGAAACTCTTGATCTAAGCCATACACGATATTTAACCGTTCAGTCATACTAAAGATCATATTTATTTTAATAAGAATAGAATAATGTGTTGTGTCGAGGCCACATCAAATTTTTGCTTTTTGGGAGGACCTCTTGTTCACTATGTACCAGTAACATGCAGAGTATAAGATTAGTTGAGTATATGGATGCCAATTTCAAGAATCTGGAGGGCTAGAGTCATTGTAGTTTGGGGAAACGGCACTAGAATGCGCTCCCTGTTCTATTCGATAAGGGCCTTAGCACTCAAGCTCACTCTACCATAATTACAAATTTCCACCACAGATAGCACCATTTTGCCGAAAACTAAAACGGTATATGGTTAGAAAATTCTCACATCTTAAATACTGCAATAGACTCTTTTTATTCCATTTCTAAGACGTGATAAATGTATAACCGAAATCCCGCAAAACTCGAATGGTGCACATAAAGACGTTGGAATTTCTTTACTTATTTTATACCGCGATTTAACTGATTTTTTAAGGTTATACATCCGAGCGAAATATGAAAAAAAACGTTTTATGAAAATGAGGCCCATAAACAAATATGAATATTATTTTTTATTAATAATACAAATCATTTAAAAAATATCAAAATCAAAACAGATTCAATTTCACAGTTTGTTTCAATCAAATTCATCAATTTGATGAATATTGGAACTAAATAAATTTCTATTGCCCAGGCAGGAATCGAACTCGCCACTCTAGGTATACCACGTGAAATTAAGGCTAACCTGAGCCCCACATTTACTTTGTTGGATGTTTCAATAATAAAGTGTTTAATAAACAAGATAAATTTATTTACTGTGTCCTTGCCTATAAAAAAAATAGTTGCATACAGCTGAATGAAATGAATCATGTTCAGTTTCTAAATGTCCTCAATGTGAAGGATATTTTCCAGGGATATTATGCCATCACTTTTGGATATAAACGTCTTCAAGTATTGCTGTCTATGATAATTTTATTGTGAACATTGCAATAATAAATATTTTAACCCATCCGAAATAAATTCCTGGCATCACCGTTTTTTATTATTTTCATTTTTGTTTTGTGATACAGCTTCAAGTAATCATTATTTGAAATTCTTAATTGGCTAACTAATCTTATTTTATTTATATTCGCTTCGAATTTCATATAATCTTCGGGTTGGGGCCTGATATAATGACAGACACTTCTATAAAAGGGATTGTATGATGTACTATATAGTCTATTGATGTCGGTGAATAATATGTGACTTGTTGCTTGTTCTAAAACTATACTATTATGTGCTAAGAAATTGTGTTCAAACGAGATATCCCTAAAGTACTCGTGCACATTATTTATAATTGCTATAGCTTTTAATTGTGGGACCCAATTATATTTTATATCTTGACTACTGGCATCCAGTGCTATTAGTCCATGAAAGTATCTCCTAGCTATTCTATTATCAGAGAGTGGCAATAAAGAAACGAAGCCTTTTTTTTCTCAACACCTGAACTGTTATGTGGCTCCGTCCAGTTTCCAGTCTAACCATATATTTTAGCCAGATATATAAAGATTTGAAAAATGCAAGTTAAGGCGATTCCAGTTTATCCAAGTAATTCATACTCCAGACTTCACGAGGGTTGACGAGGGCTGCACAACAAACGAACAAATACTAACTAATTAAACACACTAGCTATAATAAATAGTTTTAGATAAAATTAATATGTTATATTCAATATTCAGATACAATTCATTAATTCTTCATCTTTCCGGTCTAGAATAATTCTATCTATTCAGCGCTGTGAAGTAGGCTGCCCTGTTTGTTATAATTCAGACAATTTCCGTGGTAGATACTATTAACTTGTAAATTGACTGAATGACAGTTTTATTACCATTTCTATTTATTTCCTTAACATTCACGGTGGTGTTACCAGTATGTAGATTTATCTGTTGGAAACCTCGCCATAGGAAATCTGCTTAGTTTATGCAGCCCCTGCGTGACGGACTTTTTATACTTCAGATCGAAAAGTTGTATAATACTACTCTAATTGCAAATAGTGATCTATAAATGTTATTCTACACAAAGTTTCTGTATAATGACTATTTGCCCAGATATTTGGATTTTAAAGTTTTAGGCTTTCAGCAAACCCCCACTCGGACTAATGCCATATTAGCAACGAGCTGTTATATCATGAACCACTTCATTCCAAGGTTAAACACCAAATATTGTTTTCATTGTAGTTTTACTTTGTGAGATACATACAAATAAGATTTTTTGCACTTTACTCGAAAATGTTTATTTGATTTATACCACGCTCGATATTATCCGTTTCTTTCAATACCAATGATCGTATTTGTTATTGGCTGAAACCGGAACTGCAATAGTGAAGTGTTAAGAGATGTGGGTGAGGATTAGAAAATTGAATATATATCCGTTATTATGAGTGGGATCGGAAAATGATATAGAACCGATCTTGTAAAACTATTGATGGTCTGCAACTGTTGCTGTATGCGTTTTTCATAGCTCAAGTATTGAGGGTGTTATTCGTAATTTGATCTGGCAGTAAACCTCCACCCCCTCCTGATACTCATCAGTTCTTCAGATATAAATAGATAATATGTGGTTAGCTGGAGTGACAAGTGTTCCATATCATTTGCTTAGTATACGCAGCCACTGCGTGACGGACTTTTGTATCTTCCAATCGCTTTATTGAAATTATATCTATTCTGTGTAGCAAAACAAGCTGGAACAGTGCTAAGCAGAATAGTTGTAGGAGATGAATGTAGATAGGCCAGATAAGCCCTGTTAGCTGTTAACAAAGCACATCCATTCTAATTAGAGGTCTCGTTTCGAGGACAATCCCCACACTTGACCTGGATAAGCCCTGCAATGAGCAACTCATATAGCACTCCGGTGCAATACTCTAACCAACACAACTCTCGCAGATAATAGTAATGCGCTGACAATTCCTCAGGCTGAAATACATTATGAATTGCAGGACACAAGTAAAACACTTAAGAATTGTTGTACTTACAAGCGCTTCGGCCTGACCCGCTCTCGGCTTGCAATATTTTAAGAGAGATGCTGGTTCAATTGGAGTTGTATATGATGTGATACCGGAGGACCATGTTGATTTATAAGACGGTTATTACTATTATTATTATATTGGATAATTACATGATATTGGGGGATGGACTATTGCAGGGCAGATATGTGCTAGAATGTTTAGATTAATGATTACTTCAAGGGATGCTGATGAAATTATGATGACCATCCTGGTCTCACCCTGGATGCTCCTTCCTTTACTCACTCATGTTGGTTGTTAAAAACGGTGTGAAAAGAAACTAAAGCTACACTCATCAGAGGATCTACTCACTCTCCTGTTCCTTATCTTTGCCCTTTGAACCCAAGGATGTCCTCTCAGGTAGTGTTTACACAAGTAGGCAATAGAGCTCAGCACTCTTCAGGGGGCATTCTTGGTTGGCCTAGTTGATAACAGATGGGACCCTTGTCGGTGACATCTGGCTCAGCCTTCAGCACCTAGTCAGCCTGCTCATCGCCTGTACTACCTCACGGCAGGAGTGACCCTTGTCGGTGACATCTGGCTCAGCCTTCAGCACCTAGTCAGCCTGCTCATCGCCTGTACTACCTCACGGCAGGAGTGACCCTTGTCGGTGACATCTGGCTCAGCCTTCAGCACCTAGTCAGCCTGCTCATCGCCTGTACTACCTCACGGCAGGAGTGACCCTTGTCGGTGACATCTGGCTCAGCCTTCAGCACCTAGTCAGCCTGCTCATCGCCTGTACTACCTCACGGCAGGAGTGACCCTTGTCGGTGACATCTGGCTCAGCCTTCAGCACCTAGTCAGCCTGCTCATCGCCTGTACTACCTCACGGCAGGAGTGACCCTTGTCGGTGACATCTGGCTCAGCCTTCAGCACCTAGTCAGCCTGCTCATCGCCTGTACTACCTCACGGCAGGAGTGACCCTTGTCGGTGACATCTGGCTCAGCCTTCAGCACCTAGTCAGCCTGCTCATCGCCTGTACTACCTCACGGCAGGAGTGACCCTTGTCGGTGACATCTGGCTCAGCCTTCAGCACCTAGTCAGCCTGCTCATCGCCTGTACTACCTCACGGCAGGAGTGACCCTTGTCGGTGACATCTGGCTCAGCCTTCAGCACCTAGTCAGCCTGCTCATCGCCTGTACTACCTCACGGCAGGAGTGACCCTTGTCGGTGACATCTGGCTCAGCCTTCAGCACCTAGTCAGCCTGCTCATCGCCTGTACTACCTCACGGCAGGAGTGACCCTTGTCGGTGACATCTGGCTCAGCCTTCAGCACCTAGTCAGCCTGCTCATCGCCTGTACTACCTCACGGCAGGAGTGACCCTTGTCGGTGACATCTGGCTCAGCCTTCAGCACCTAGTCAGCCTGCTCATCGCCTGTACTACCTCACGGCAGGAGTGACCCTTGTCGGTGACATCTGGCTCAGCCTTCAGCACCTAGTCAGCCTGCTCATCGCCTGTACTACCTCACGGCAGGAGTGACCCTTGTCGGTGACATCTGGCTCAGCCTTCAGCACCTAGTCAGCCTGCTCATCGCCTGTACTACCTCACGGCAGGAGTGACCCTTGTCGGTGACATCTGGCTCAGCCTTCAGCACCTAGTCAGCCTGCTCATCGCCTGTACTACCTCACGGCAGGAGTGACCCTTGTCGGTGACATCTGGCTCAGCCTTCAGCACCTAGTCAGCCTGCTCATCGCCTGTACTACCTCACGGCAGGAGTGACCCTTGTCGGTGACATCTGGCTCAGCCTTCAGCACCTAGTCAGCCTGCTCATCGCCTGTACTACCTCACGGCAGGAGTGACCCTTGTCGGTGACATCTGGCTCAGCCTTCAGCACCTAGTCAGCCTGCTCATCGCCTGTACTACCTCACGGCAGGAGTGACCCTTGTCGGTGACATCTGGCTCAGCCTTCAGCACCTAGTCAGCCTGCTCATCGCCTGTACTACCTCACGGCAGGAGTGACCCTTGTCGGTGACATCTGGCTCAGCCTTCAGCACCTAGTCAGCCTGCTCATCGCCTGTACTACCTCACGGCAGGAGTGACCCTTGTCGGTGACATCTGGCTCAGCCTTCAGCACCTAGTCAGCCTGCTCATCGCCTGTACTACCTCACGGCAGGAGTGACCCTTGTCGGTGACATCTGGCTCAGCCTTCAGCACCTAGTCAGCCTGCTCATCGCCTGTACTACCTCACGGCAGGAGTGACCCTTGTCGGTGACATCTGGCTCAGCCTTCAGCACCTAGTCAGCCTGCTCATCGCCTGTACTACCTCACGGCAGGAGTGACCCTTGTCGGTGACATCTGGCTCAGCCTTCAGCACCTAGTCAGCCTGCTCATCGCCTGTACTACCTCACGGCAGGAGTGACCCTTGTCGGTGACATCTGGCTCAGCCTTCAGCACCTAGTCAGCCTGCTCATCGCCTGTACTACCTCACGGCAGGAGTGACCCTTGTCGGTGACATCTGGCTCAGCCTTCAGCACCTAGTCAGCCTGCTCATCGCCTGTACTACCTCACGGCAGGAGTGACCCTTGTCGGTGACATCTGGCTCAGCCTTCAGCACCTAGTCAGCCTGCTCATCGCCTGTACTACCTCACGGCAGGAGTGACCCTTGTCGGTGACATCTGGCTCAGCCTTCAGCACCTAGTCAGCCTGCTCATCGCCTGTACTACCTCACGGCAGGAGTGACCCTTGTCGGTGACATCTGGCTCAGCCTTCAGCACCTAGTCAGCCTGCTCATCGCCTGTACTACCTCACGGCAGGAGTGACCAACTATTGAACCGCCTTAGTTCCACATGAAGTACCAACTATTGAACCGTCTTAGTTCCACCTGAAGTACCAACTATTGAACCGTCTTAGTTCCACCTGAAGTACCAACTATTGAACCGTCTTAGTTCCACCTGAAGTACCAACTATTGAACCGTCTTAGTTCCACCTGAAGTACCAACTATTGAACCGTCTTAGTTCCACCTGAAGTACCAACTATTGAACCGTCTTAGTTCCACATGAAGTACCAACTATTGAACCGTCTTAGTTCCACCTGAAGTACCAACTATTGAACCGCCTTAGTTCCACATGAAGTACCAACTTATGAACCGTCTTAGTTCCACCTGAAGTACCAACTATTGAACCGTCTTAGTTCCACCTGAAGTACCAACTATTGAACCGTCTTAGTTCCACCTGAAGTACCAACTATTGAACCGTCTTATTTCCACCTGAAGTACCAACTATTGAACCGTCTTAGTTCCACCTGAAGTACCAACTATTGAACCGTCTTAGTTCCACCTGAAGTACCAACTATTGAACCGTCTTAGTTCCACCTGAAGTACCAACTATTGAACCGTCTTAGTTCCACCTGAAGTACCAACTTTTGAACCGTCTTAGTTCCACCTGAAGTACCAACTATTGAACCGTCTTAGTTCCACCTGAAGTACCAACTATTGAACCGTCTTAGTTCCACCTGAAGTACCAACTATTGAACCGTCTTAGTTCCACCTGAAGTACCAACTATTGAACCGTCTTAGTTCCACCTGAAGTACCAACTATTGAACCGTCTTAGTTCCACCTGAAGTACCAACTATTGAACCGTCTTAGTTCCACCTGAAGTACCAACTATTGAACCGTCTTAGTTCCACCTGAAGTACCAACTATTGAACCGTCTTAGTTCCACCTGAAGTACCAACTATTGAACCGTCTTAGTTCCACCTGAAGTACCAACTATTGAACCGTCTTAGTTCCACCTGAAGTACCAACTATTGAACCGTCTTAGTTCCACCTGAAGTACCAACTATTGAACCGTCTTATTTCCACCTGAAGTACCAACTATTGAACCGTCTTAGTTCCACCTGAAGTACCAACTATTGAACCGTCTTAGTTCCACCTGAAGTACCAACTATTGAACCGTCTTAGTTCCACCTGAAGTACCAACTATTGAACCGTCTTAGTTCCACCTGAAGTACCAACTATTGAACCGTCTTAGTTCCACCTGAAGTACCAACTATTGAACCGTCTTAGTTCCACCTGAAGTACCAACTATTGAACCGTCTTAGTTCCACCTGAAGTACCAACTATTGAACCGTCTTAGTTCCACCTGAAGTACCAACTATTGAACCGTCTTATTTCCACCTGAAGTACCAACTATTGAACCGTCTTAGTTCCACCTGAAGTACCAACTATTGAACCGTCTTAGTTCCACCTGAAGTACCAACTATTGAACCGTCTTAGTTCCACCTGAAGTACCAACTATTGAACCGTCTTAGTTCCACCTGAAGTACCAACTATTGAACCGTCTTAGTTCCACCTGAAGTACCAACTATTGAACCGTCTTAGTTCCACCTGAAGTACCAACTATTGAACCGTCTTATTTCCACCTGAAGTACCAACTATTGAACCGCCTTAGTTCCACCTGAAGTACCAACTTTTGAACCGTCTTAGTTCCACCTGAAGTACCAACTATTGAACCGTCTTAGTTCCACATGAAGTACCAACTTTTGAACCGTCTTAGTTCCACCTGAAGTACCAACTATTGAACCGTCTTAGTTCCACCTGAAGTACCAACTATTGAACCGTCTTAGTTCCACCTGAAGTACCAACCATTGTGTCCAACAAATCGTTCTTGGATGAGGTACAAGCAAACAGGTTCTGATGACCTCCCTCTAGCTTTTGTTCTTGCATTTCTAAAACTAGAGTGATGAAAATGGTTCCGGTTCATTATAAATTGCAGCACTAGATTTAGTAAATAGTTTTCAATAAAATGAATATATTATATTGATATAGTTTAGTGATTGTTTTTCTTTCCGGTCAAAAATATATTTATTTATATTTATATTAGTTCAGCTCTGAGAGGTCTGAGGACCTGTTTGTTTACAATTCAAACGCTTTCCGTTGTTGAGGTTGTTAAAATGTAATTTGACTGAAAGACTTCTCATTGTCAATTTTATTTACTCGCTTAATATTGTCGTTTGTGTTCAGTGTGAAAGTACGTACATATTTGTAAAACTTCTCGTGGTACATACATTATGGTGATCATCAAGGAATCATAATGGGGCATACATGACAGACATATGCCATCCTTCGAAGCAGAAATGTCAGATACGAGCATCTTCCGCTGAGGCACAAGTCTCAGCTTAGAACGACCCAGTTTATTTGAGATATTTATGTTCAAATAATTTTTACTACCAAAATAACCACAACTCAAAGGAATGCATGGAACTGCAGTTCATTGCAATGTGTAAAAAAATAATTATATTTTTTTTTCTACAACATGGAGAAAGTAATACTATAAAAATGTCTTGTACATCATTATTGTTCACCTACTTTAGGTACAATTTATGTTGTGATTTCTATAAAAAGAAATAACTAACAAAATTAAAAAAGAAAAACTGCTTAATTTATTTTTAAATTAACCTACAAGCAAGCTCGATCTAGATTTAGAATGCACTAAATTCCAGATAGAATCGATTGGGTCAAGGTCAGTTTACTGGGTGAATTCACCTATTTGCAGATATACCATTATCTAACTTAAACAGCTAGTCCAGTATTTTTGCATTGTTCTATGCGGCAGATGGAGCAGGAGTGGGGGTTGCAAGGGAGGCCTGAAATTAAAAATAGCGATATTTCGTTTCCTATTTGTTTCTTGGCAAATATCCACAGGATAAAAGTTGTTTATTTTGTTAAATATAGTAGCTTTTGTTATATTCACTTTTGCCGTATAACAAAGTATAAACGAGATATACACTAAAAAATTAAAGTGGGAGCCAACAATTTTATTGGGTACTAACGATTGAACCGAACTTAACAAAACTATATATGTAAATTAGGGTTAACTCTTCCATGATTATAAGTTATATTAAAATTTATAGGTTCGAACGGGAGTAGGGGTTATAAGGAAGGCCTGAATAAAAAATTCACGATATTTCACTTTCTATTTGTTTTTAGGCAAACGTGCACATAATAAAAGTTGTTTTCTGAGTTATTAAAAGTAGCTTTTGTTTTAAACATAATGTTATTAAATTTAATATCCTAATCGCTTGAAATGTGACGAACAGTTACAGAAACGGCCGCACCAGCTCTCGGCGGATAGTCCCGAACATAGCCGACTTTTACCGACCCCACACACAATACAAATGCAAATATCTCGGTTAATATTCAAGATAGAGAATACATGTATAGGACAATATTTATAGTAAATTTAATTTGCAATAAGATTGGTTCTATACAATACTTTGATCCGATGTATGGTAACGGAGATATTTCGAATTTTCAAAAATCTCCCCCTCTAAACCCCGTCTCCCACTAGTCCAATTTCAGCCATTAATGAACTTGATCTGTCTTTTTGCATAAAACGTTTAAATATCGAGTTTGGTAACGATCAAACAAAAATTGCGACCGCTAGAGCGTTAACAGACAAATATACATACATATATATATATATATATATATATATATATATATATATATATATATATATATATATAAAATTTTGAACGGACCTCATTTTCGTCATCTCCTGGGTAAGATCGATGGACATTTGAAGAAATTTTTCGAAAATCGCGTCATGAGTACGACCTCAATAGCTGATTTCCCTTAAGGGAAATCTGCTAAGAAAAAAAAAAAAAAAAAAAAAAAAAAAAAAAAAAAAAATTATGACTGCTATAGCTGTAACTGATAGAAGAAATATCTCCCTCCCCTTAAGGAAAATCTGCTAAAGAGAAAACTAAAACTATCAGGGGATACACAAGTGTAGGTCCTTTAAAAATCCATGATAGAATAGAGAAAGAAAACATATACTCTCAAATACTCCAATTGATGTAGTTTCGAAATGAAGCCGATTGAGAAAGGTATAATTTAGAGTTATGTTTCATACCTAACAGTAGGTGCGAAATTAACAGGGTTGCCCCAAATAAAAATCATTCTTAAGAAGAAAAGTCCGTCACGCATGGGCTGCGAAAACTAAGCAGATTTCCCACGTTCGTCACGTTTTTTGCATTTATCTCAAAAATTAAAAGTTCAATGAGAATAATATTTGGGATTTAAGCTTCAAATAAAATGTTTCATAACATAATAGAATGGTGTTAATATGAGATGAGTAGGAGTGGGGGTTTACTGAACACCGAAAACTAAAAAATGCATATATCTCAGTTAATAATCAAGATAGTGAAAAGATGTACATAAAAACATTAATAAAACATTAAATATTCACTAAGATTGGTTCTGTACAATTTTTCGATCCGACGCATAATAACGGAGAAATTAAGAAATTTCCGTTAACGAAATTGATCTGTCTTTTTGTATAGAACGATTATATATCAAGTTTGGTAAAGATAAAACAAAAATTGCGACCGCTAGAGCGGTAACAGACAAATATAAAGATATATATATATATATATATATATATATATATATATATATATATATATATATACAGTCATCTCCTGATTAGGGTCGATGGACATATGAACAAAAATTTCGAAAATCGCGTCATGAGTACGACCTCAATAGCTGATTTCCCTTAAGGGAAATCTGCTAATAAAACCATAAATTGTTAAGAATACCGAATGGGGTACTTCCCCGAACCTTTAGCAGGTCTTTACAGTATAATGGATGTAATTCGCATTCATCAGACAGTCCAAGTTCATTACAAATGTCATAATTCATTAGCAATGAAGGCCTTAGCATAGATTTAGATCAGGCCATTCAGACACGTTATGCCTGAAGTCTCGAGAACCAAGACTAGTGTATTTCATTCATTTGGTCGGGATTCATTTTAAGATCCGAGACACTAAAAGCTTACTTGCATCAATAACTGTTGAAATAGCCAGGTTTGTTGTATCGACCTAAACCTTTCAAAAGAGAAACCTCTTGTTGTTCAGTATTTAGAAACTAGCTCTTAGTCTACGGCCTCTCCAAACCCATTTGTTCTTTGCCACACAGCTTGTAAAGTAAACAACTTACAAGTAGAACTATAATTAAATATAACAAAGACCAGCCGTTCTCTTCAAAATTCAAGCATAAATATTTGCCTCTATCTCTACCGGCCAATAATACTGTAAACCTTGTATCACTTATTCAAAACTGACATTGGAATTCAAGCAATGTCTCTAAACAAAACATAATAATTTAATCAACACAATGAAGCAATATTTTACAATACCCAACTCCGAGTAATGAACACCTCTTATACTTCCCAATGAACTAATAATCAAACTGAAACCAGACAGGAAAATCCTATCAACACTTTACTCCCTTTGTGGGATATTTAAAAAAAAAAAAACCCCCATCATATAGAAATATTTTTAAAAACTGATTAGTAGCATTATTGCTACCAGGAACCGAGCACAAAAATTATCAAAAGAGAAAGACAACCGAAAACGTCGGCCACTCAGGGGTTGGGTAATCTAAGCAGATTTCCACTTGCTGGTATAACTCACTTGTGATCTCATCTCACCACGAATTGTCTTTTTCTATGTAAAAAATTGATGAGTATAAGCGGGGTGGGGGTTATTAAAAGCTGAAAGTACGCCGAATAACTCGCTCAATACTTGAGTTACGACCAAATTCCTAGAACAATTGTATAACAAGGTTGGTTCTATAACCTTTTATTATACGACTCATTATGCCGGAGCTATTTGTGAATTTTCGTAGCCCAGCCCCGTCTTCATAACCCACCCTATTCCAAGGCCGATTTCAACCAACAGCAAATATGATCTTTAGTGTTAACTGAAACGGTTAAATATCGAGTATCTAATAGATCAAATAATCATTTTCATCATAATAAAAGTATCTTGAAAGTAATATTTGATATTTAAGCTTCTATTGAAGTGGTTCACAATAAACAGAGTATTGTTTATGTGACATGAGTAGAAGTGGGGGCTAACTGACGCCTCAAAACTAAACAATCCACATATCTCAGTTAATATTGAAAATAGAGAATAAATGTAGTTATCAATATTTATAGTAAACTTAATTGCCAATAATATAGGTTCTATGTAATTTTTTGACGCGACTTAAAATAATGGAGATATATCGAATTTTCGAAATTACCACTTCTAAGCTCACCCCCACCCCTCCCTTCCAACAGACGTCCGATTCCAGCCATTAACGAACTTGATCTTTAATTTTGGATGAAATGCTAACATATCGAGTTTGGTAACGATCATAAAAAAAATCACTAGAGCAAAAAATCACAGGCAAGATATATAAATATATATAAAATTGTAACCTCTGTCTGTACATAGATTTTTTCTCGAAATTTCCCGATACTTTTCGTTTCACATGTCATAGACACCATATCTGCAATTTGTAGATTTGTTGTCTGTTTGTTTGTTACCTTTTCACGCATAAGCAACTGAACCGAATTTTTAGAAACTTGGTATGTATATTACTACTAACCCAACTTAGACTTTAGGCTATATTATTCTCTGAGACAAACAGGAGTGGGGGTTATAAAGCAGGCCTGAAATTAAAAATAGCGATATTTCGTTTCGTATTGCTTTTTCGGCAAGTATTCATATAACAAAAGTTGTTTATTTTGTTATTTAAAGAAACTTTTATTATATACACTTTTGTCATATACCAAGAATGAATGAGTTATACGCTGAAAAATATAGCTGGAGTCAACAATTTTATAGTCCACAAAGGACTCAACCGAACTAAACAAAACTCAGTATGTGTATGAGCTCGAACCCCTCCAAGATAATAAGCTGTACCAACATTTCTAGAGACGAGCAGGAGTGGGGGTTGTAAGGGAGGCCTGAAATTAAAAATAGCGATATTTCGTTTCCTATTGGTTTTCCGGCAAATATGCACATGACAAAAGTTGTTTATTTTGTTATTTAGAGTAACGTTTCTTATATGCACTTTCGTCGTATAACAAAGTATAAATGAGTTATACAATAAAAACTATAGCGGGAGTCAACAATTTTATTTGGCACAAAAGATTCAACCGAACTAAACAAAACTCAGTAAGTGTATGAGCTCGAACCCCTCCAAGATAATAAGCTGTACCAACATTTCTAGAGACGAGCAGGAGTGCGAGTTATAGGGGAGGCCTGAAATAAAATTTGGAACACACTGTGTAACAATATGAATATACAGTTTACAATCGACACTTACAACAGAATATTTTTAATAGTGGTTATAATGAATCTTACAGTGCACTATATAAACCCATTATAAATGACCATATATTTTATATTGTGAGTATTCCCAGCAAAGAGCACATTAAGATTATTATTTATGAATGCTTAAACGTATAGTTTTTACCTTTAAATAAGAGTTATAGATATCCAATTTGGAGTGAAGTCACCATGTGCTCTAGCATTTTCATAGATAACGCCAATAGATTTTTATAATAACATTCACAGCTCTTAACGTCGAAACACTAGTTAATAATACGGATGAATTTCCCGTTAAATGCACTTTTTGAGCGTATTTCGATTGGTAGTTCAAAGTTCAGGGCCGGGTTAGGCCTATATAAGGACCCCGACGCTAAGGATTATAATCAGTCATATTCGGCATCCTCTGGAGGGAAGACCCTTGTTGGTGACACCTTGCTAATCCCCTGTTCCGCCCTGCCTCAGCCAGACTACTTGTCTGTACTATCTCTGAGTTTTTTTGGTCTAGGACTTCCGGCGGGCAGCCATATTGTGCGGGTGCGTGGTTAAGTGCTCCGTGGAAATTTTAAAAAATAGTCAGTGTTCAAGACATATTTTCAAGTTAAAAATCATCCTAGAATACTAGATTTTGACTGGTGTAGAAAACGTAAGTGTTACTACAAAAAATTAGTTGATTTGAATAACATTAACAAAGTAATTGTGGAGGATAACAGCATAATCCAGATAACCTTCTACAAGTCATTGGTCAATCACTAACAGATCGCTCAAACAAAGACCGACTGGTTTCCAATGAAGAAGGTTACCTTGCTCTTGGGAGTTTTATTGATTCAATTGAGGAGAACATTTGTTGCAAATGATAACGAATACAACTAAAATTTTTTGCTCACAAAATTTTGAAGAAATCGTTGGAAAAACTGCATGTTACAAAGCTGATAACGATAAAACAAGGTACCCACACAAGTTAAAGATGATACCTTGGCATTTATCAGAAGCAAAAGAAGCAATCCATGAATCACCGAGATTTATCGTCATTAAAATTAACCTCGATGGAAAAGACTTCAATAAAGTAAGTCCTTTTGCTATTGCGAAATGGATTAGCCAATTTTCCGACGACATTACTGTATTCAAACAACGTCGAAGCGGAACTCTTTTACTAAAATGTCCCACAACACGTATATCAGAAAAAATAATTCAAACTAATATGTTTTATGACTTGCCAATTGATGTCAGCCCTCATAAAACCAAAAATTCATCAAGAGGGGTATTTTATTGTCGTGAAATTCAGGAATTAAAAGACGAAGAAATATTTAATGAGTTAAAGGAATAATTTCGTTTCGAAGAATTAACTCAAGGCGAAACCCAAACTCCCCTCTTTTTGACTGTAAGTTCAATAGCGTCGAATTACCTCAATATGTTAAAATTGGTTACCTATTAGTGAAAGTCAGACCGTACATCCCAAAGCCAATGATCTGTCACCGATGTCAGAGCCGTGGGCATGTTGCTGCCCGATGTGAACATGATCCTGTTTGCGCTTTCTGTGCAAACCCTAGACACGATAACAAATGTACTTCTCTGAAGTGTAATCTATGTAGTATGGAGCATAAGACAGGAGATAAAAATTGTCCTATCGTCGCTAGAGAACAGAACATTTTGAAAACTATGGTCCATGAAAAACTGTCATACAGAGATCCAAGAACCAAAATATGCAAGAAGACATATGCTGAAGCCGCAGCTCCCAAAGATAACAGCATACATTTGGATAAATCTTCCGATTTAAACAGAAACATGTCACTAATGGAGACTGTAAAAAGCAATGAGTCTTCATTACAAGAACCACATACCACTGTACAAAACCTTTTAAATATTATATCTCGCCTCGAAAAGAAAATTACAGCGTTGGAAACAAGACTTTTCTCAGAAAAGAAACAACACAATGAAAGTAGCAAATTACCTAACCTCGAATCTCCAAGCGGTGCACAAGGAACATCAATGGCAGCGGCTAACCCTACACCTAGTCAAGCGAGTACTGGAACCTCAATGCTGCACAAGACTATGCCTCAAGAAATGAAAGAACCTTTGCAGAATGAAGATCCTACTCCTAAAAAACGTCTACTACTAGATGTCAGCAAATCAGCAGATGTTATTAAAAAGGTAAAGCCACCGATTAATTCTTCTAAAAAGAATAATCTAGTGCTAGTAAATGAAACAAACGCTTTGTCGACTAATTGTGATTACTTAAAACAATACTACCAGAAGGAACTGAAATTATTGCATTTGCTGACGACATTTTACTTATGGTTATTGGAATAGACTTATTTCAAATCACCCAACTTACTAACGCTGTTTTGGTACTAATCAATGAATGGGCTAAAAAACACAAACTCAAATTTAATATAGAAAAAACATCATACACACTGTTTACAAGACAAAGACACACACCTACCTTAGACATTAAATTAAATGGTGTGACATTACAAGAAAAACATATCTTAAAATATCTTGGTCTTCAGATTGACAGGAAATTGAAATGGAACTATCACATTACTAACTTACAAACAAGACTGCTTTCAATAATAAACGGACTCTCGATGGCTGCTAGAGTGTCCTGGGGTCTTAAATCCGACGCTCTGACCACAATATACAAAGGGGCGATCGTTCCCATATTGACGTATGGAATTGAAATATGGGGGCATGCCTTGGTCATGAAAAGAAATGTTAGAATTAGAAAGAGTGCAAAGGCTAATTGCGATAAAAATTGCTAAAGGATATCGTACTTTATCTTATGAGGCTTCATGTGTATTAGCAGACACTTTGCCAATTTACATCAAAGCTGAGCAAATGATAAGGCAACATATGTTATTGAAATTGAATGAAATCCCACATGACTTTACATTACAAAATATTACATCAAACGAAATAGAAAAAGACGTGAGACATACTTACTGGTTACACCCAAAGGACTACATTAGACCATTAGACAACTTAGACATAACGTGGACATATCATATATACACTGACGGAAGTAAAAACAAGGATGGCGTTGGGTGTGCATACATTATCTTAAAAGACGGCAATATTATACAGAGAGGACAATACAGACTATCACCACTATGTACAAACAATCAAGCAGAAAACTTTGCAATTACTGAGGCACTCAAAACACTGTACGACATTTCAAGTGACAGAGAGACTAGTATAATCTATACAGACAGCAAAATTAACATAGACCGCATTTACAATAACGAAAACCATAACGAACAGACTGAACAGATCAGAAGACTAATCACACGATGTAGACAGAAGAATGTAATAGTGGCAATAACATGGATAAAGGGACACTCCGGAAATTTAGGAAATGACACAGCAGACCAACTTGCAAATACAGCTTCAAGAGACGAAACGATACCTATTACATACTCTAAACTGACTAAACAGACCATTAAAACTATTTTGATAGACGAATCTTATAAAAAATGGGACGAAAGATGGACAAACTACTAAAGGACGACAATTACATAAGTACATACCAACTGTATACCAGAGACAAAAAATAACACTTACCAATTCTAAACAAATACAATTTATATCAGGACATGGACCTACGAAGAGTTACTTGTACAAATTTAAACTAACAAACACAAATACATGTAAATGTGACGATGAGACTGAACAGACATGTGACCACCTCTTATATGACTGTGCATTACTTGACGGACCAAGAACAAAACTCATCAAGTACATTACCTTACAAAACGGAACTTGGCCGACGGACAAACCGAAACTTCTACTCAAATTCAACAAGGGATTTAATGCATTTATTCAAGATTTGGACACCATTCTGTAGATATACACCTATTGTTGTACACATATGTAATGTAATGTTACATATGTTTTATTTTATTATTATTTTTTACTTTATTTTTGTTTTTATTTAATTAATTTATAGTTCTATAATGTTTACAATTATTATATAAGAAATATTATGTAATGCTGAAATGTGTGTAGTATCCAATGGATGGAGCACACAACATGAAAATAAATTCCCACGTTAGAGGGATACTCTGCGTGGAAAACAGGACAGGAAACGCTTTGTCGAAAAGCAAAAAACCTATAAGCGTTAAAAAAAAATAATAGATACTACTAGTTATTTCGTGAGATTTCTACCTATTAGTAATTATATTGTTTTTAACATTCTACAGTCGTATGCACTTATAAATCTGAAATCTATACTTTTACTTTATGACTATTCTCCAGTGGAATATTAATGGTTTAGGCAGACATTCGGGAGAACTGAAAAAACTCATTAAAGAAATGTCCCCAAATATATTAGCAACACAGGAAACTCATGGTGCCCCTACTGTACGAATTCCTGTCCATGGATTTACTGAGTTTAAAAAAGATTGCACAACAGGTGGTAAAGCATCTGGTGGTGTATCAATATTCATAAAGGACCACATTTATAGTGAATATGTACCAATCCGCACTGTTTTACAGGCAGTAGCGGTTAAAGTATACATTCCATATAAAGTGACTCTATGCTCCATTTACATCCCTCCCAAAGATAAATTTGATAGTGATGTCTTTGAAGACCTCATATCTCAACTGCCCCAGCCCATAATATTACTTGGTGACTTTAATTGTCGAAATTGTGCTTGGGGGTCTGACATAAGTGACTCTCAGGGTATGAAGCTATTAACAAGCGTTGAATAATATGATTTAATACCATTAAATAATTACACCCCTACCCACTTATGCCCCCGTACAGGTACATATTCTAATATTGATATCACATTTAGTTCCTCGTCCCTTTTCTTACGATTAGGATGGGAAGTCTACAATGAACCTTGCGGTAGTGGCCATTTCCCGATTTTTATTAAAACTGAATCTAATCAAAACAAAATTCAATTTTCAAACACTCCTCGATTCAACACGAATAAAGCAGACTGACTAATACTATAAACAATCATATCATATCGAGTTTAAACGCATATTGTCTTTTGTCATAATGATATTACCATTAACGTTTAATTGTTATGATAGTACATATTTGTTTCAATAACATCAAGCTATCGGAAATAAAATAATATATTACCAGAACCAAAGAGATTGATTCCCTACAACTTCCGCTATAACCCCACTAATCCGAATCATACTTAGAACTATCTTATATGGTTAAAGCATAAAATAATATCTATTTATTAAAAACACTATAATAAGCACTAATAAAATTAATGAATTAAAATTAATTTATTTTCCCTTATGGAAAATCTTCTAATAAAGAAAATGCATCGTACCTAGATATAATGAGGTGTTTCGGCGATATAAACCATAAGAAAGCGTCCTGAGAAAGCCAAACTTCATTCTAGGCGAAGGGGAATATATAGCTGATTGAATAATACAATACCGCCATGACCTTCAAGATATAGTCCAATAGCATTATTAGAAAAATAGTGGAAGACTTTATTGATCCTACCAGCTATAAAATGGTTGAGGGGAAAATAAATTCTTTACTGACGGCTAAAAATAAGAAAATTAAAAAAAAAAAAACTCACTTAATATTCGATTCAAGAAAAAATATCTATAACAACTTTAGAGCAATAAAGGTTTAACAAGATGCCTCTACAACATTTTTGATGCGGCGTATAATAACTGAGACATTTTGACTTCTCCAGTAGGACAGCTGCACACCTTTCCCTCAGCTCCACCGACTTCTGCCATTAAAGAATATCATATTCAGTGCTAGAAGGAACGGTGAAATACTGAGAATAGTACAGATCAAATAAACATTTTCGAGAAAAGAATGTAAAATGATAATTGATACGTCACAAATAACATATTTGTATGTACCTCACATAGTAAAGGTTAGATGAAAACTTTATTTGAAATTTAAGCAAGTAATGGTAAGCATTTATCGACTTATCGATAATTTCATATCATTGGATTTTATTATCATATGCTCAGGTTGGCCGTGTGAGATAAGGCGTTGGTCTTAATCTCGCATGCTAGACCTAGAGTGGCGGGTTCGATTCCCGCCCTGGGCAGTAGAAATTTATTTAGTGACGGACTCATTAAATAAACTCCTTAGGCCCACCTTGGCTTAGAAAAGGATGGTAAACTGTAGATAACCCGTCACAATTAGCCATAGTAGCATAAAGTGGACGTAAATAATAATAAACAAATAATATCATTTATATGAGATCGTTTATTCCCTTCCGGAAATTATTAAAATTTACTGAAAGATTTCGTATTACCGTTTGTATTTATTCACTTAATATTCACGGTGGTGTTGTGTTAGCAGTGTGTAGATTTATCTATTGTTAAACATCACGAGAAAATTTATGAATTTATTTGCCTGTTACCGCTCTAGCTGTAGCAATTATAGTTAAATCGTTACAAAACTAGCTATTAAAACGTGTTATGCAAAAAGAAAGATCAAGTTCGTTAATAGCTGACATCCAACCGCTAATTTTTGCTTGTAGTGGTGGAAGGAGGTATTGGGTATTGCAATATCGCTTGCAGATGGCTTCCGGGAATTGAAAATTTGTGGCTATTGTTATGTCTTGATATTGTCAAATCCAAATAATTAATCTTACTGTCTTCTTCTACTTCGAGAGTAAATGAACGTGAACAGGTGCCAGGAGCATCTGTCGAGAATGGACTCAACGTTCCTCCAGCATTTGAGGAAAGAAAAGCACTGCCTAAATGTGCAATTGGAAATGCCAAGTTCTGTCCTGTTGAGTAGGCCTCCTCCATCTCTGCTAGTCGCCAGTAGTGGCCCCAAAGCCGTGGCGTTAACGTCAATTATACAGCAGAAGGTAGGATAATTGTTAATTTATAGTAACTTTTTTATTGGGTATACATGTGTTTGTTAATGTTTAGAGTATTTATTCACTTTAACTATTTTAATTAATTGAACTATAATATATTCTTTTAATGTTTGACTTAGATTCTAGTAGTTTTAAGTTAGGACGTTTTTTCTAAGACTGATTTTAGTATGAAATTCTATTTTGTTAAATATTTCAAAATGTAATTGTTGGATCCATAACTTGGCCTAAGCTTGTTTCTTTGTTGTTTGTTGCTTAGCACCTGATGATGGCACGTTAGTGCCGAAAGGCCTTGTGCGTGAATAAATAAATTGGTGGAAAGACTTCTGTGTTATTGAGACCTGTTTCCCAAATTAGGTTTTAACTAGACCATAACAATTAAGATGAAAAAATGGCTAATATATCGAGTTGGGTAATGATCGTACAAACATCACTAGAGCAGTAACAGACAAGTATATATATATATATATATATATATATATATATATATATATATATATATATATATATATATATATATGTGTATATATATATATATATATATATATATATACAGAGAGAGAGAGAGAGAGAGAGAGAGAGAGAGAGAGAGAGAGAGAGAGAAAGAGAGAGAGACTTAGAGTATAGGAATGGGGAGCAGAAAAAATGCGAATATTTGTTGGAGGGTATGGCAAGTATAACGGGGGGGGGGGGGTTGAAAAGGCAGCGAGGGGTGGGGGAATTATCATGGCCACTGTCAACTGTGGCTGAGATCACTTTAATAAATTCACAACGACCCAAATTCCCAGCTGACATATATCCACTCCAAACATATTTATCATACAATACAATAAGATGAATAGAAAACCGCTCCAATATCTCCAGTCTCTAATCACATTAACACAAATCATTAATAAATGGAATCATCCAGGGAAAACGTTTTATCAGCCATGAATGGTATTTTTCGTATACAAAGTTTCTTTGTTCTTCCATTAATGTTCTGGGTTTTAGCAGATTTCCCCTCAGGGAAAACAGCTATTGAGGTTGGACTCACGACGCGACTTTTGAAAAATGTCCATCCATGAGGTCCGTTCTCAAATAAATAAATACACACACACACACGCGCGCGCACACACACAAGCGCGCGCACACACACGCACACACACAAGCGCGCGCACACACACGCACACACACAAGCGCGCGCACACACACGCACACACACAAGCGCGCGCACACACACGCACACACACAAGCGCGCGCACACACACGCACACACACAAGCGCGCGCACCCACACGCACACACACAAGCGCGCGCACACCCACGCACACACACAAGCGCGCGCACACACACGCACACACACAAGCGCGCGCACACACCCCCACACACACAAGAGCGCGCACACACACACACACAAGCGCGTGCACACACACAAGCGCGCGCACACACACACGCGCGCGCGCACACACAAGCACACACACACGCGCCCGCACACACACACACACAAGCGCGCGCACACACAAGCACACACACAAGCGCGCGCACACACACGCACACACACAAGCGCGCGCACACACAAGCACACCCACAAGCGCGCGCACACACAAGCACACACACAAGCGCGCGCACACACAAGCACACACACAAGCGCGCGCACACAAGCACACACACACAAGCGCGCGCACACACGCACACACAAATTGATACAATTGGGTGTTGAATATGTCTAAATTCTGTTTCATATATTCCACTATATGAAACAGAATTAACACATATTAAGCCCGATGTTTAGTGTACATAGAGTACATTGCTTGTTTGTACATCGTATAATAGCATGTTCGATATTGAGATGGAATGCTTCCCACTGCAGTGATTTACTCTCTAATATTGTTATTTGCCTCCGAATAACTCAATATTATTTACTCTCTGCTCTATACATAATCGGCCATTCATTCCATATATACAATTATATCTCCGAATCATATTGGTAACAAATAAAAGTTCATGTCCAGTTATAAATGTTCATTAAACCGTTGGCCCCTAAGCCTCATGTCACAGGGCTATTTCCAAAATGAATATAACGCCAAATGACAGTCCTGCCAAATCCTCAATCCGTCTCCTAATCAGTTGCATTTTCTAATAAAAAAAGTCCGTCACGCAGGGGCTGCGTAAACTAAGCAGATTTCCCTCGTGAAGTTCAGTAATAGATAAATATAGTTACTGCAAACACAACACCACCGTGAATACAAACAGAAATCTGAAATGTTTCATCCAATTTCAATAACATGCGGACAGGAAGCGTTGGGTTAGAAATGTAAACAAACGGGTCTGCCCGCCTCACACCGGATTGAAAATTTTACTGAAATATTTCAGAATATAACATATTAATTTTATTGAGAACTATTTACTATATCTAGTACTGTAATTTATAATGAGTTAGAATAATTGTTATCTCAGTCAATCAAATTTTAGTAGTCCATGACGTTAAGACCGGGTACCGGAGGGGTCACCAGAACATATTTGCATGTATCTCGTATAATAAAGGTCTCTTCAATGCAATTTTTGGTATTTAACCTTCGAATAATGTGATTTATTATGTAGCAGAGTGTTGTTTATGTAGCATGAGTAGAAGTGGCGTTTGCTGATGGCTGAAGACTGAAAAATGCAAATATCTCGGTTAATATTCAAGATATTGAATAAATGTATATAACAATATTTATAGTAAATTTAATTTGTAATAAGATTGGTTCTATACAATTTTTCGATCCCCCCTCTAAACCCCCCTTCCCTGCCCCTATTTCAACTGTTAACGAATTTGATCTTTCTTTTTACATAAAACGACTAAATATCGAGTTTGGTAATGATTAAACAATAATTGAAACCGCTAGAGCGGTAACAGACAAACATATATATATGTATATATATATATATATATATATATATATATATATATATATACAGTTTTGAACGGACCTCATTTTCATCATCTCCTGGGTAGGATCAATGGACATTTGAAGAAAAATTTCGAAAATCGCGTCATGAGTACAACCTCAATAGCTGATTTCCCTTAAGGGAAATCTGCTAAAACCTAATTTATTAATTACGACAGCCAACATTATGAATACTCATTGATTAGGAATTAATCCAATGAATATGGCAAAAGTTCGTCACGCAGGGGCTGCGTAAACGAAGCAGATTTCCCAAGTGTGCCACGTATTTGCATTTATCTCAAAAAGTAAAATTTTAATGAGAACAATATTTGGTGTTTGGGTTTCAAATAATGTGCTTCATAATATAACAGCTTATTGTTTGCTTATTGTGTTATCAACTATTCCCTAGCTATCAGCTATAGAACCCTATTCAAGTAAATAAACAATTCCCCCACCTCTCACAGCTCTGACTTCATACAGCCATAAAAAATTCGTGCGTAAACTAAGCAGATTTCCACGTGAAGTTTCCCAATAGATAAATCTACATACTGGTAACTCTTAACACCACCGTGAATATTAAGTGAATAAATACAAACGATTATGAGAAGTAATTCAAACAATTTAAATTTTAATAAAAACAGGAAGGGTCTGATTTGAAAGGTCCGCCAACCTTTCAGAGCTGAAGGGATATATATACATGATCGGGAACACTTACTGAATATAATATATTAATTAAATTGAAAATTATTTGATGATAGGATTATTGAGTAGAGAGAAAGATAGAGACTTAGAAAGCCCTTTTTTGGAGCTACCAAAGATCTCATTGATTTCCGAAGGAACAGTAACATCAAAAAAGCCGCTTGCCAACGACCCCCCCTGATAAATATGGCTAATT
The DNA here is from genome assembly GCA_019009955.1 of Riptortus pedestris. Classification (NCBI taxonomy): domain Eukaryota; kingdom Metazoa; phylum Arthropoda; class Insecta; order Hemiptera; family Alydidae; genus Riptortus; species Riptortus pedestris. Next base: position 4,840,459 of record CM032231.1, on the reverse strand, counting down.
GGTTAAATCTCTCATTGCTTTATTTAAAACAGCTTTGAAAAGCTACTCTTCCAATTTGGACCGTATTACAGGAATGACTTCATTATAAAGATAATTCTTGGAGAGGAGATTGAGTGAAATTCAAATAAAGCATAAATACAAAATCATTATAAGATGGCTTTATCCAGCTCGTATTCTCTGCTCTCTATAAAGCCGACGAAAGAGGATTTTCTTTGCAACTCACAAAATGGGGAAACACGAACTGTATTCGAGTCTCCAAATATTAAATCTTTCTATCGCCATCTTGGATCAGGGTGAAAAGGCCTAGGAGAACTATAGCATTTCTTTTTCAACATTATGTTGTATTATTATGTTTACCATCTTTCACGAAACCATATATTTATTGTAGAAGATTACCCCCCCCCCCATCCTCCTCCTCTTCGGCAATTCTTATAATCTCCCTTAAGGGAAATCATGACGAGATATTTGAAACATTTCTTCGAATGTCCCAGGTGGCAAAATACGACCACCGCTACATAATTAGTTTTAAATAAATGAATTCTAAAACTTTTTTTATTATTACAGTTCATCAATGACATCGCTGGAAATATGCCGCACATGACAACTATAATAAGTTCCCAGCAACCAACTTTAATACAACGTTTTTTTATTATGTTAATGTTTTCTGAAGTAATCATTTTTTGTTGGAATCATTCAAGAATACTTTTGCGTTAATTCGTTTAAAAATACTTCATTTCAGAATTCATTCCTTTTACCGTAGACTTGTTTCAACCATTATTTTGTTGACTAGAACTTTAATGTCTCAGCATATTCCTATAAAATATGCCGTTTCTGAAATTAAGGTTTGTGCATTTTACGGCTAAAGGATGCGTCAAATCGGAAAAATCACTGATATAAACTAGTTTTAAAAATTGATTTTCTACAAGAATCCGCCTTAAAAAGTAGATCAGTCCGTTGGAAATTGGAAGTACTGGAGAAGGTTACAAGGTTGAATATGGACCGAAAGGATTCTTCAGGGGTCACAATTATGGCACGGCAAGACTTTGAATTAAAATAAAAATAATTGAAAATTTTAAGGGGGGAGGGTGGCAGAGACACCCTGCATGTGTGTGTGTGTGTGTGTACATATATAAAATTATAACCTAAGTCTGTAAATTGATTTTTTTTCTCGACATTTCAGAATAACTTTTCGTTTCATAGACACCATAACTGCAGTTTATTTCTTTGATGTATGTTTGTTTATGTATTTGTTTGTTTGTTACCTTTTCACGCATAAACGGCTGAACCGAATTTTATGAAACTTAGTATGTATATTACTACTAGCCCAACTTATACTTTAGGCTATATTAATAATCTCTGAGAAAAACAGGAGTTGGGGTTGTGAGGGAAGCCTGAAATTAAAAATAGCGATATTTTGTTGCAATAGCTTTTTCGGCAAATAAGCACATAGCAAAAGTTGTTTACTTTGTTATTTAGAGTAACTTTTGTTATATACACTTTTGTAGTATACCTAATTATAAATGAGTTATACACTAACAACTTTAGCGAGAGTCAACAAATTTATTTGGCACAAAAGCCTCAACCGAACTAAACAAAACTCGGTACATGAACTAGCACTAACTCCTCCATCATAACAAGCTGTACTAACATTTCTAGGGACGAGCAGGAGTGGGGATTGTAAGGGAGTCCTGAAATAAAAAGAAGTGATATTTCGATTCCTATTGGTTTTTCGGCAAACATGCACATGTCAATAGTTGTTTATTTTGTTATTTAGAGTAACTTTTGCTAAATTCACTTTTGTTCTAACAAAGTACAAACGAGATATACACTAAAAACTAAAGCAGGACTCAACAAATTTAGTGGGCATAAAAACTTCGGATGTAATTTAGTATTAAAACCTCCCTGATTATAAGATATAAATATAAAGGTACCTAGGTACCTCTATCTATATAAAAATATCTAGGTACGAACAGGAGTGGGGGTTATGAGGGAAGCCGAAAATGAAAAATGAGTATCTTTTGTTACATTCACTTTTGTCGTAAAATGAAGTAAACACGGGATATACGCTAAAACTATAGAGGAAGTCATTAAATTTATTATTGTTCATTTAAGTATTTTAATAAATGCATGTTATGACAAATGATGTTATGTTTTAGCCTTATAAGGTAGTTCTAATTATGATTGGGATTAGTGAGGTGATAGCTGAATTTGTACGGAATCTCACTCTTTGGTTCTGGATATATATTATTTTATTTTCGATATCTTGACGTTATTGAAACAAATTCGTACTATCATGACAATTAAACTTTAATGGTAATATCATTTATAACAAAAGGCAATATGCGTTTAAACTCGATGATTGTTTAAAGATTACTTAGATTGCAAGGAGGGCTACGATCTCTTCCCCTCAACTAGCTTTTTGAATATAAGTGAAATTATTTTTAGGGTACAACTATTATTTTATTCCATAAGGTAGATAAATTATTAAAATAATATTTTGGATCAATAATTAAGTTATAATAAGTGAAAAAATGTGGATAACTTTCATGCGGGAGCGGAAGTTGACGGGAGGCTAAAACAGTTAATTGAGTTTACTTATTTCCTGTGAAATGCTGGCATTACTGGAAGTATTTCAACAGAGATCTACTATTACGCATATAATCTTATCTAAAAACGAGAAGAACTATTTGTGCTCGGAGTGGGTTCGGCAAAAAATATGTGCATTATAGATACTATTTAATTATATTGAATGCTATCCATTATTGTGATTTGAATTATTCACGGTAAACATATATATATAAAGTCTTACGTATGTATATATTGTCCCTTAATATGTTATGCCCAGCTCAAATTTCAAGTATGGTTTGCAAACTTATATTTCTAAGAGTAGAATAGTAGTTAGAATGTCATTAGAACACTTGGTTATCGAGATTATTTGACAATGTTCTTATGTGACGAACCTGTTACTGTCTAAGTCCTGTTTCATATATATACGAATAGTCGGATAAAATGAAGCAGCTTTAAGTCCAATCTGGGGTACATTGCTTGTACATCGTATAATTGGCTGTTCAATATTGAGATGGAATGCTTCCCACTGCAGTGATTTATCCCCCTCTTACCTCCTATGTCAGACACATCCTAATTCTTTCATACACATGCATCGACTCATACAAACCATTTCCACATACTTTCAAAAATTTAAACACCGTGCTTCATCAATTTAAAACTGTATTTGTTTTGAACTGTTATTAGTAATTCTAATATACTGAATGTTGTATATTCGTTAGGGATTTCGTTAAACACAAAGTTTCGTTGGAACAAGGATACTAAAGTTTGTTCATTCGTGCCTAAATTAATTTATCATAAATCCGTGGATGAGGCGGTGTTCACAGCAAATAATAACGCAATATATTAAATGTGAGAAATTAATTATTAAAAGTGGAAGCAGCCTCTTTGTTCAGATCTGTTAAACTAAGGATTTCATTAAATCTCATCATGTTAAGAAAAATGAAAAAAACAGAGAAGGCTTTGTCAGCGCTGCAAAACAAAATGTTTCATATTAGAATAAACCCTATGGAGGGGGGGGGGCGATGAGACGAAAGGTTAGGCAATTAATGTCTGAAATGAGAATTTTGGAGTAATATATAATGAAAAGGTCGTTAAGAGGCGCAAATAGCCGGTAATGGCTCCAACAAAATGATCCCAAACCTCGTTAACAAACCCCTTTATGAGTTGCCACTTTTGAATTAAATTGAAATTCACTTTATAAGGCGGGGGGGGGGCTCCCTTAAACTTTCATCTCCCATATTCACTTTGTCGCTGCTTTTCCAATATTAACAATTTTAATTACATCAGCAGGTAATCCCTTCACACATCTTTGTCAGGCTTATTTAAAGATATATTGAATTACCAATTACACTCATTCGATTGTCCAAGCGAGCTAATCATGTCCAATTTTAATTACATCAGCAGGTAATCCCTTCACACATCTTTGTCAGGTTTATTCAAAGATATATTAAATTACCAATTACACTCATTCGATTGTCCAAGCGAGCTAATCATGTCCAATTTTAATTACATCAGCAGGTAATCCCTTCACACATCTTTGTCAGGCTTATTTAAAGATATATTTAATTACCAATTACACTCATTCGATTGTCCAAGCGAGCTAATCATGTCCAATTTTAATTACATCAGCAGGTAATCCCTTCACACATCTTTGTCAGGCTTATTTAAAGATATATTTAATTACCAATTACATTCATTCGATTGTCCAAGCGAGCTAATCATGTCCAATTTTAATTACATCAGCAGGTAATCCCTTCACACATCTTTGTCAGGTTTATTCAAAGATATATTAAATTACCAATTACACTCATTCGACATAATCATGTCCATTAAAAATTTTAATTACATCAGCAGGTATGTCAATTCAAGCATTCGATGCTAATCATCAGCATCCAATTTATTAATTTTCACATCCAGTCAAGTAATCTTACATTCACACATCCATTTCGATTGTCCAAGCGAGCTAATCATGTCCAATTTTAATTACATCAGTCAGTAAAGATATATCCCTTAAAGCGATAATCATGTCCCCAATTTTAAATTACATCAGCATAATCCCTTCACACATCTTTGTCCGATATGGCGAGCGAGCTAATCATGTCCAATTTTAATTACATCAGCAGGTAATCCCTTCACACATCTTTGTCAGGGTTTATTCAAAGATATATTAAATTACCAATTACCCTCATTCAAGTTGTCCAAGCGAGCTAATCATGTCTAAGGTACACTTCACACATCTTTGTCAGTCAAAGATATTTAAAATACCAATTACACTCATTCGATTGTCCAAGCGAGCTAATCATGTCCAATTTTAATTACATCAGCAGGTAATCCCTTCACACATCTTTGTCAGGTTTATTCAAAGATATATTAAATTACCAATTACACTCATTCGATTGTCCAAGCGAGCTAATCATGTCCAATTTTAAATTACATCAGCAGGTAATCCCTTCCACACATCTTTGTCAGGTTTATTCAAAGATATATTAAATTACCAATTACATTCATTCGATTTGTCCAAGCGAGCTAATCATGTCCAATTTTAATTACATCAGCAGGTAATCCCTTCACACATCTTTGTCAGGTTTATTCAAAGATATAATAAATTATACCAATTACACTCATGTCGATTGTCCAAGCGAGCTAATCATGTCCAATTTTAATTACATCAGCAGGTAATCCCTTCACACATCTTTGTCAGGTTTATTCAAAGATATATTAAATTACCAATTACACTCATTCGATTGTCCAAGCGAGCTAATCATGTCCAATTTTAATTACATCAGCAGGGAATCCCTTCACACATCTTTGTCAGGTTTATTCAAAGATATATTAAATTACCAATTACACTCATTCGATTGTCCAAGCGAGCTAATCATGTCCAATTTTAATTACATCAGCAGGTAATCCCTTCACACATCTTTGTCAGGTTTATTCAAAGATATATTAAATTACCAATTACACTCATTCGATTGTCCAAGCGAGCTAATCATGTCCAATTTTAATTACATCAGCAGGTAATCCCTTCACACATCTTTGTCAGGTTTATTCAAAGATATATTTAATTACCAATTACATTCATTCGATTGTCCAAGCGAGCTAATCATGTCCAATTTTAATTACATCAGCAGGTAATCCCTTCACACATCTTTGTCAGGTTTATTCAAAGATATATTTAATTACCAATTACACTCATTCGATTGTCCAAGCGAGCTAATCATGTCCAATTTTAATTACATCAGCAGGTAATCCCTTCACACATCTTTGTCAGGTTTATTCAAAGATATATTAAATTACCAATTACACTCATTCGATTGTCCAAGCGAGCTAATCATGTCCAATTTTAATTACATCAGCAGGTAATCCCTTCACACATCTTTGTCAGGCTTATTCAAAGATATATTAAATTACCAATTACATTCATTCGATTGTCCGAGCGAGCTAATTATGTTCAATTTTATTACAGAAAAGAATTTTTATTTTTTTTAGTATTTGTGTGGATAATGAAATTGAAAAAGTCCATCACGCAGGAGCTGCGTGAAGTAAACAGGTTACCCACGTGCGTCACGTTTTTGCATTTATCTTAAAAATTAAAAGTTCCATGAGAACAATATTTGGTATTTAAGCTTTAAGTAAAGTGTTTCATAACATAATAGAATATTGTTAATATGAGATGAGTAGGAGTGGGGCTTTACGGAAGACCGAAAACTAAAAAATGCAAATATCTCAGTAAATAATCAAGACAGTGAAAAAATGTACGTAACAACATTTATAGAACACTGTAACTGTACAACCTCAAAAGCTGATTTCCGTTAAGGGAAATCTGCTAAAAGGCTGAGACTTGGTGTGCCATAATTGTGACCCCTGAAGAATCTTTTCAGTCCACATTTAACGTCATAACCTTCTCCAGCGACCATAACTTTTGAATTTCCAATGGAATGTCATACTTTTTAAGACAGATTCTTGTAGAAAATAAAATTCTAAAACGAGTTTATATTTATGAATGTTTCGATTTGAAGCATCCTTTAGCCTTAAAATGCACAAATCTTTATTTCAGAAACGGCACATATAATTGAAAAACGTTGCGACATAAAAGTTGTATCCAACCAAATTATCTTTGAAACAAGTCTATGATAAGAAGAGTGAGCTTTGAAGTAAAAAAATTGAATTCTGATGCTATTAAATTGATTATTAAATAATTTAATAAAGAATTTTTGACATAAATTTGCTATTTAATTATGTGTAAAGAAATTGACTGACAAAAGTCACTGATTAGTTACATGACTCATGCCATATTTAGAATACGCTTTTATGTTATGAAGCACTTTGAATCCGAAATACCAAATATTGTTCTCATTGAACATTTACTTTTTGAGATAAATGCAAATAAGTGACGCATATGGGAATTCTGCTTAGTTAACACTGCCCCTGCGTGACGGACTTTTTTACATAGTTACATGAACGAATGATGCATTGATTGTTGCAATAGGACACGTTATAGGAGCTAATTCTTGTCATGTTAACAGAAATAAACGGAACTGGATGTTCACTGATATCGTTATCACGAAATTCAATTATATCTACAAATGGAAATTGAGTAATATCCTTAAGAAGAATTTCACTAACATCCTTAGCAGAAATTGAGTAATATCCTTATGACGAAATTCACTAATGAACTTAAACATAAATAAAGGAAGCGTTGACATTTTAACGTAGCAAATTTAATACAATGCTGAGCTAACCCAATTACCAATATGCATTCCACCACTTGTCAGTCGTGACAAACTGGATTTATCATTTATCACTGGATCATATACTTCAAATTTGTCAGTCAAAAAGTTGTTATGCGTTCGAAATAAATCAAAGCAATATGAGATTAACCATCTCATTATGTTACCTCAAATTAAAATTTAAATATTATTATTATTATTTATTAACGTCCACTTTGTACTACTATGGCTAATTGGGACGGGTTATCTACAGGTCACCACCCTTTTCTAACCAGGGTGGGACTAACGAGATTATTTAATGAGTCCTTCACTAAATAAATTCCTATTGCCCAGGCAAGAATTGAATTCGCCACCCAACAACTACCTTGTGAGATTTAAGCCAACGCTTTTTAACGCACATGGATAACCTGAGCCCCAAATTTAAATGTAAAAGTCCGTCAAGCAGATACTGCGTAAACTAAGCAGATTTCCCACATGAAGTATTAGAATAGATAAATCTAGAACACCACCGTGAATATGAGGGGAAACATTACAAATGACAATGAAAAATCTTTCAGTTAATTTACATTTTAATAACCTCCACACCGGAAAGCTTCTGAATTGCAAAAAAAAAAAAAAATCAGGTCAAATTACCTCTCAGAGCTGAAAGACACCGGAATTCCTGAAATATATCGGAATATGATATACTATATTAATTTTATTGAAAACTATTTACTGTATCTAGTGATGCAATTAATAATGAACGGAATAATTTTTAGAAGATTTCCCTTAAGGGAAATCAGCTATTGAGGTTGTACTCATGACGCGATTTTCGAAAAACGTCTTCAAATGTCTATCGATCTTACCCAGGAGATGACGAAAATGAACCCGTTCAAAATTATATATATATATATATATATATATATATATATATATATACTAGCTTCCGGCTTCGCCCGGGAATTGATTTGAGGCTGAATCATGATGGTATTTTTTTTGGCAAGGCTTTACTTTGCACAATATTTTGACCTTTACCCGTCCCAGTGTTTAGGGTTAATACCCGTTGTTGGCATTTGGTAATAAGAAATTTAAAGAATTTTTATGTACATAAAGAATTTTTGATGTAAGTCTTCACTGTCCTGCAAATTGTCATATTTCCTGTCTCCTCTGCATTATGCATAGATTTCAGTTTTTAAGGACAAAATATTAAAGTAGATTGAATTAATTTTTCTATTATATAATATTTCTACGCAAATCACTTTCTCTATACATTGTTCCTGGAGAAATGTATAAAACAAAAGTTAATCTAAATATCAAAGTAAACAACTTTTGTTATGTGAATGTTTGTCGAAAAACAAATAGACAATGAAATATCCCAAATTTTTATTTCAGGCCTCCCTTATAACCCAGACTCCCGTTCTAACCTAAAAATTTTAATATAGCTAATAATCAGGGAAGAATTAATGCTAATTGACATACCACGTTTTTTAAAGTTTGGTTTAATCGTTAGCGCCCGATGAAATAGTTGACTCCCGCTTTAGTTCATAGTGTATATCTCGTTTATAATTCGGTATACGAAAAAAGTGTATATAACAAAAGTTACTCTAAATAACAAAATAAACAACTTTTGTTATGTTTATATTTGCCAAAAAAACCAATAGGAAACGAAATACCGCTATATTTAATTTCTGACGTGCCTTACAACCCCCACTCCTGCCCGTCCCTAGAAATGTTGGTATGGCTTGTTATAATGAAGGCGTTATTTCTAATACACGTACCTAGTTTTATTTAGTTCGGTTGATTCTTTTGTGCCAAATAAAATTGTTGACTCCCGCTATAATTTTTAGCGTATAACTCATTTATATTTAGGTATACGACGAAAGTGTATATAACAAAAGTTACTCTAAATAATAAAATAAATAACTTTTGTTATGTGCATATTTGCCGAAAACCCAATAGGAAACGAAATATCGCTATTTTTAATTTCAGGCCTCCCTTATAACCCCCACTCCTGTTCATCTCTGAGGATATTAAAATAGCCTAAAGTCTAAGTTGGGCTAGTAGTAATATACATACCAAGTTTCATAAAATTCGGTTCAGCCGTTTATGCGTGAAAAGGTAACAAACAAACAAACAAACAAACAAACAAACATACACGAAAGAAACAAAATGCAGTTATGGTGTCTATGCCATGTGAAACGAAAAGTTATCGTGAAATTTCGCGAAAAAAATCAATGTACAGACAGAGGTTACAATTTTATATATATATATATATATATATATATATATATATATATGTGTGTGTGTGTGTGTGTGTGTGTGTGTGTGTGTGTTAACACTCTAGCAGTCGCAATTTTTGTTTGATCGTTATCAAATTCGATATTTAAACGTTTTATATAAAAAGACAGATCAAGTTCGTTAACGACAGAAATCGGACCAGTGGGAGGGGGGGGGGGGGGTTTGAGGTGGGATTTTCGAAATATCTCCGTTACTATACGTGCGATCGAAAAAGTGTGTAGAACCAATCTTATTGCAAATTAAATTTACTATAAATATTGTTATATACAATTATTCTCAATCTTGAATATTAACCGAGATATTTGCATTCTTATTAAGTGTAACGGACGAGCTAAAGCCGCTTCTATTCGTTTCCGCCGAAAGCTAGTTCGGCCGTTTCCGTAACTGCTCGCCACTCCTATGGAGATTTCTGTGTTGTATAACTTTACGTGGGAAATCTGCTTAGTTTACGCAGCCCCTGCGTGACAGACTTTTATCTCAGTCACTCTAGTTTTAGTAATCCAAGAACAAAATAAAGTGCAATACTTCTAATGCTCAAAAATAAACAACTTTATTTAGAATAAAAAGCTTTTATGTTAGTTATGAGTGAATAAATGAAATTAAATTAAGCAACGCTTCTAAGAATGCCTGTAACATCTTAAGTCATCCTACTCATAATGCACTCGATAAACGTACAGATCATTTCAAACATTACATCCATTACAAAACTTAGAAGTCACTAAATTCCTATTGTCAGAAAGCTTTTACATATTCTATGTAAAAGTCACGAAGTCAAAAGTTACCTGAAAAGTAAATAACAGCTAAGAGAATGATTACCGTATGAACCGTATAAAGAGGAATAATTTGATGTCCCGGATCAGAAGCAAGAAAGAACGTTTTATTTAGGTCCAATACAACAAAGGTATTATACACAAATTGTTACATTTGTTACAAAATTAAGATATTTCGGTACAACCTCGGACGTAGTCGTCCTTCAGTCGTTGCACCTAAATAATAATGGGTGGCTCCACTTGACATCGGAAGGCCAGGCATGATATTGTAAGCCATGATATTGCAAGGCATGACATTGCAAGGTATGACTTTGCAAGGTATGATTTTGCAAGGTATGATTTTGCAAGGAATGATATTGCAAGGCATGATATTGCAAGGTATGACTTTGCAAGGCATGATAGTGCAAGGCATGATATTGCAAGGTATGACTTTGCAAGGCATGATATTGCAAGGCATGATATTGCAAGGCATGATATTGCAAGGCATGATATTGCAAGGCATGATATTGCAAGGTATGACTTTTCAAGGAATGATATTGCAAGGCATAATATTGCAAGGTATGACTTTGCAAGCCATGATAGTGCAAGGTATGATATTGCAAGGTATGACTTTGCAAGGTATGATTTTGCAAGGTATGATTTTGCAAGGCATGACTTTGCAAGGCATGATATTGCAAGGCATGATAGTGCAAGGCATGATAGTGCAAGGTATGACTTTGCAAGACATGATTTTGCAAGGCATGATATTGCATGGTATGACTTTGCAAGGCATTATATTGCAAGGCATGATAGTTCAAGGCATGATAGTGCAAGGCATGATATTGCAAGGTATGATATTGCAAGGTATGATATTGCAAGGTATGACTTTGCAAGGCATTATATTGCAAGGCATGATAGTGCAAGGCATGATATTGCAAGGTATGACTTTGCAAGCCATTATATTGCAAGGCATGATATTACGCTACAAGTTGTTGAACTGATATAGGAGCCAAAATCTCCTATTTGTTAGCTAATCAACTATTGAAGTAATCACTTGGTCCTGGGATCCAGCAATACTCTAGGTAACATTCTTCAGCTCGCTGTTTAGATTAATGGAGTACTATAGGCATTAATGGTTCCGATCGGACCACGAATCGTCGGCCATTATGTTAAAACGTTGAATGTTGTTTAAAAATAATGGTTTAATGCTTTGGAGGGTGAGGATGGGACTTGTAAATAGAACAGCATCGATCCCAGGGTGAAAGGGGAGACCCATTTGACAAATAAATTGTCACAGGGAAGGGAGGGGGGAGGCTCGGACAAAACAAACAAACCCTTGTCTGAGGCATTAATCAGCCGACTCCTAATAAGCCTCTCCAGTCAATAGCATATAATCCTTCTTCTCTTTGTACTGTTAACTAAGCTATCTGATAGCCTTCTGTAATACAATAAAATGCCCCTTCACTCATCAGCTGACGAAACACCCGATCGTGTCCAATAATAATGGAATAAAGTATAGCCTTGATTCATAATACCGCCCCTTCTCCCCCCCCTCCCTTATCCTCTCCTCCTCACCCTCTCGTTCCCAGAACATTAGTTAAATAAATGGGGGTAAGACTCACCGAAACAAGTCTGAAGAATATGGCCTAGAAGGTTTGGCATGGTTGAGAGAGGTGGTTGGTTGAGAGAGGTGGCATAATAACTCACCAAGTCTAATACGCTAGAGGTTGGACAGAGAAGGTGCTTAGAATGAGAGAAGCTGTGCAAAACCCTCAAGATCAAGACTGTGAGGACTCATTGGCATCCAAGATTGAAAAAAGTTATATAATAACTCACCAGATCTAGTGTCTGTGGACTGTTTGACAGCGAAGGTGCCTAGGTTGAGGGAATTGGTATAAGAACTCACCAGATCTAGTGTCTGTGGACTGTTTGACAGCGAAGGTGCCTAGCTTAAGGGAATTGGTATAATAACTCACCAGATCTAGTGTCTGTGGACTGTTTGACAGCGAAGGTGCCTAGCTTGAGGGAATTGGTATAATAACTCACCAGATCTAGTGTCTGTGGACTGTTTGACAGCGAAGGTGCCTAGGTTGAGGGAATTGGTATAATAACTCACCAGATCTAGTGTCTGTGGACTGTTTGACAGCGAAGGTGCCTAGCTTGAGGGAATTGGTATAATAACTCACCAGATCTAGTGTCTGTGGACTGTTTGACAGCGAAGGTGCCTAGGTTGAGGGAATTGGTATAATAACTCACCAGATCTAGTGTCTGTGGACTGTTTGACAGCGAAGGTACCTAGGTTGAGGGAATTAGTATAATAACTCACCAGATCTAACAGCGAACACCAGATCTAGTGTCTGTGACTGACTGATCACCAGATCTAGTGTCTGTGACTGTTTGACAGCGAAGGTACCTAGGTTGAGGGAATTGGTATAATAACTCACCAGATCTAGTGTCTGTGGACTGTTTGACAGCGAAGGTGCCTAGGTTGAGGGAATTGGTATAATAACTCACCAGATCTAGTGTCTGTGGACTGTTTGACAGCGAAGGTGCCTAGGTTGAGGGAATTGGTATAATAACTCACCAGATCTAGTGTCTGTGGACTGTTTGACAGCGAAGGTGCCTAGGTTGAGGGAATTGGTATAATAACTCACCAGATCTAGTGTCTGTGGACTGTTTGACAGCGAAGGTGCCTAGGTTGAGGGAATTGGTATAATAACTCACCAGATCTAGTGTCTGTGGACTGTTTGACAGCGAAGGTGCCTAGGTTGAGGGAATTGGTATAATAACTCACCAGATCTAGTGTCTGTCTGTGGACTGTTTGACAGCGAAGGTGCCTAGGTTGAGGGAATTGGTATAATAACTCACCAGATCTAGTGTCTGTGGACTGTTTGACAGCGAAGGTGCCTAGGTTGAGGGAATTGGTATAATAACTCACCAGATCTAGTGTCTGTGGACTGTTTGACAGCGAAGGTGCCTAGGTTGAGGGAATTGGTATAATAACTCACCAGATCTAGTGTCTGTGGACTGTTTGACAGCGAAGGTGCCTAGCTTGAGGGAATTGGTATAATAACTCACCAGATCTAGTGTCTGTGGACTGTTTGACAGCGAAGGTGCCTAGGTTGAGAGTCTTGAAGTCTGATAGGTCCTGTGACTCAGGTTTGCTGGAGTCTATCACCCTGATGGTTGCTTTGTGGTTGAGTTGTATAATTCCATTGTCCACGAGTGCCTGAACCAGCTGTTGTGTGTTTGGCGGGCCTGCGTCTTTATCACTATCATCCCCTCCTTCCGGCTTCGTCCCTGCAAACAACATTATCAATAAAGTAAATGTTTGGTAATGGTTTCATGCATGTTGCAAGTATGTTTCAATATAATATATGAATGAAGGATGATATCCTCCCCCTCACACTGGTCGAATTTCAGCCAACTTGATCATTCTATTTACACAAAACGATTAAATATCGAGTTTGGTAACGATTATACCAAAATTATATATAATTATTGTGATTATCATATATATGGGACGATTGATATATATATATATATATATATATATATATATATATATATATATATAGTGTTGTTTCTTGGAGTTTTGGTCAATGAAAAACGTTTTAGTTTATGCCAATATTTCGAGAATATTTATTTTCTCTTCTTCAGGTTTGTAAAACAGGTACTATTTTATATATATTGCACATTGTTATTAAACTAGAGTGTAACAGATGGTGTTTATGCTATTTCTACTTACCAAGACTAAAGATACTTAAATACTATTGTACATTATGTATTGCACTTGTCGTTACATTAGGATGGCTGGTTGTAACCTTCCTTGGTTTGTTTACATTATCATAGTTACAGCCTTATGGCTTTGTATATCAGTGAGGCATGTATATGGTTTATTATCTTTTGTTTGTTGAACTATATTATAATTATTATACTACACTAATTATATTATGTTACAACTATTGTTATGTGTTATTACAACTATTGTCATATTTTATTAAAGCTGTTATCATGTTGTATTAAAGCTATTATGTTATTATTATTTCATAATGTTACAACTATTATTGTTTACTATTACAATTGTTATCTTAGTGTATTAAAGCTACTATTATATCATGACCATAATTATCTATAATAATCATTACATGAATACTATATATATTGTGGTGGGATCAGGGTGCCCGAGTGTTATGCATGTGAATATGTTTGTGAGTATTGTGTGAGAGTGAATATTGTATCGTATTGAACTGTGTCTATGGTATTATGTTACAGTATATGCTGCTGAGTTTGTCAATGTCTGTATATTTACATGTTTTTTTGTGTTGAGCTAAATATAACATCTCTTTGAACATTATTTTTGTTTTGTTGGGCTCTATGCCTAATATTTGTGTATCATTGTATGTAAATTCGTAATCATTGTTAATGCTGTATTGGACTAGTGCACTGTTTGGCTTATTTATTTTTATGTCAGATTTGTGACCTGTTATCCTGTTAGTGATGTACTTGGCTTGTTTCTCCTATGCATATTGTGTCACAATTTTTGCAGGGTATTTTGTATATAACATTGTTCTTTTTATTAGGGGGTATTTTTGATTACAGTTTTTTGGTTTTTGAAACTATTTTTCATGTTATTATTGACACGTTCGTTTGCTAATTTTTCGGATAGACGCATAGAAGTTGGCTGTTATTATTAGTGTTTTGTGTGATGCTATGTATTTGGTTGTCTGTTTTGTTTATGTTGTGTATGATAAGATTATGAGTTTATTTGGGTAGTTGTTGTTTTTGAATATAGGACTTCAACATATGGGCACACAAGGCAGTGAGTTAAGTATTTATATATCAAATTGATTAAAACCAAATACTGCTGTGTTTTTTGTTATTTGTCACAGATTTGGGGATAAAGAAAACTAGGAGAGATCCAACACAAGCAGGGATGACGGACGGCTGAGAAGTGGATAGTTTAACTGAAGAAATGGACTATTGAACAACAGGAAAGAAAATGAAAATAGAATCACCTAGGCACAAATGACTCTCCGGAGTTCGGTGCCTATGTACTATATAATAAATAAATAAAACATATAATGGGAATATGTCTTATACTAATTTTATGTTTTCTTTGTGGAATGTTGGGTCGCTTAATTTGAGTGTTCTGTGTATGAGTGCTTATACTATGTTGGCTTTATGTTTTATTAGGAGGTGAGAGTTGTAGTCTATATATATCTGTCTGTTTTGTGTGGTTTTGTCCACCAGTTTATTGCTATGGTACCATTGAGTTTCTTTAGAGATTACACTATTTCTATGGTAACTTGGAGTTTTCGATGGTATGCGTTGAAGTGTGTTGTAGTTTCGGTGGAGGGTATGGTTAGGTATAGGTCATCTATGTATCTGTAGATGAATGGTATGGTAATTGTGTGAGTGTTTTGTTTATGAGGTCCGTCATGATGAAGCCAGCTATAATAGTGGCTACGGGTGAACCCATCGGGTGTCCATTCTGTAATCATTTTCTTGATATTGGAGGTATCCGTAGTCTAGGCATAAATTTAGACTGTATTTGAAATCTGTTGTAGTTATATTTGTATCCCCTTTTTGGTTTTCCCATTTATCAATCAATAATTGTTTAACAGTGTTTAGAGGGATATTAGTTAATAATGACTTCACATCGAGGGATATCAGTATATAGTTGTTTGGTATAATTTTGGTTTTGATCTCATTGTAGAATTGAAACGTACAAAGCAAACAACCCTCTCAGACCAGTAGTAGGCTTCAATAACAGCCCCACATACCACACATCTAAACACCTCACAGGCTTAATCAAACACCATCAAAGATTCCTTTCAGTTCTACAATGAGATCAAAACCAAAATTATACCAAACAACTATATACTGATATCCCTCGATGTGAAGTTATCTACAGGTTACCACCCTTTTCTAGCCAGGGTGGGACTAAGGATTTTATTCGATAAATTCGTCACTAAATAAATTTCTATTTGCCCAGGCGGTAATCGAACTCGCCACTCAAGGCTTATCATGTAAGATTAAGGCCAACTCCTTATTGCAAATGGCTAACCTCAGCCCCCCCCCCCCCCGTCAATTTAATAGAAACCACTCTGTAATTAATCTGAAATTGCATCACTTGGACGTGCCATAAATGGCCATATATTTTATATTAGCAGATATCCCTTAGGAGAAATCAGCTATTGAGGTTGTACTCATGATGGGATTTTCGAAAAATTTCTTCAAATGTCCATCGATCCTACCTAGAAGATACAAAAATTCCCTTGATGTCAAAATGAAGATAACGGCTAAAATCGGACAAGTGGGAGGGGGGGGGGGGTTTAGAGCGAGAGAATTTCGATAATTCGAAATATCTCCGTTGTTACGGGCCGCATCAAAATATTTTATAGAGTCAATCGTATTACAAATTAAATGCGCTATAAATATTGTTATACACTTTTATTCTTTATCTTGAATATTAACCGAGATATTTGCATTTTTCAGTTTTCAGCCTTCAGCAGACCCCCACTTCTAATCATGTTACAGAAACAACACTCTCTTCTGTAATAAACCACTTTTCAAGAGACCTTTATTATACGAGATACATGCAAATATGTTCTGGTGCCCCCCCCAAAAAATGTCTGAGTCATTATAAATAATAGTATTAGATATAGTAAATAGTTTTCAATGAATTTAATGTTATATCCTGATATATTTCAGTAATTGTTGTTCTTTCCGTTGGTGGCAGACCAGTTTGTTTACATTTCAGACGCTTATGAAATTATTAAAATTTACTGATAGATTTCTTATTGCCGTTTGTATTTATTCACGGTGGTGTTGTGTTAGCAGTGATGTAGATTTATCTATTGTTAAACTTGAGCAGCCCCTGCGTGGCGGACTTTATTGGTGAATTTTTAATTACAAATAAATTTATATTTATTTAAATTTGTTCAAGAGTAGATTGTTGGTGAAACCTTTCTTAAATTCTTTGTAAGTGATTTGTTTGTGTGAATTTATATATTTTTACAATTTCCACTGCCTTTACAGCAGCCTCATCTCTAAAACTTCATACATATAAAATTTCAATCAGTAAAAAAGAGAATTAAAATCAATCCAAACATTTGCTTTCGTTGGAGAATATTCGAAATTGAGATTCTAAGTAATTATTTCCCTGAATAATGAACAAGTCCGCACTTGTAAATGTTACGAAACATGGCCGTTAAGTTGGCAGGAAATCCACCGCTCATTTGGTTCGAAACAACTCCCGAACAATACAACTTTGTATAGGATCTGGTCATGAACAGTTTCTATACAATGTCTCGCAACAACTTTCCCGGTTAACTTATGAACTCAAGCCTCCAACATCATCACACAATATTAATAACTACATCACTAATTTATATGGCATACCTTATTAAAACAATATGAAATGTTATAAGTGAATAAATGATGGAACAACCCCATAAATGTGCGGAGTTAATAAAAAAATATTAACATACTCGTATATTTGAATTAATTTAAAAAAAATCTAAATAAAATAACATGCAAAAAGAGTTCGTTTCGTATTTTGAATACTAAATACAATTTGTAGCCAAGAAAAACGAGAGCGATACGCTGGTGACTATTTGTGGATAGAGCACTCAGATAGTAAGCTGAAGGTGAAAAGTGCGTCACGCAGGGGCTGCGTAAACTAACCAGATTTCCCACGTGCAGTTTTACAATTGAGTAATTTCACGAGAGTCAAGCAGTTAAGAAAACGGCCGAACTAGCTTTTGGCGGGAAAGTCACGCGTCCGTTAGCCGCCTAGATTTAATAAAAATTCAAATATCTCGGTTAATATTCAAGATAGAGAATAAATGTATATCAAAATATTTATAGTAAATTTAATTTGCAATAAGATTAATTCTGTACAACTTTTCGATCCGACGTATAGTAACGGAGATATTTCGAATTTTCGAAAATCCTCCCCTCTAAACCCCCCCCTCCCACTAGTCCGATTTCAGCCGTTAACGAACTTGATCTTTCTTTTTCCATAAAACGACTAAATATCAAGTTTGGTAACGATCAAACGAAAATTGCGACCGCTAGAGCGGTAACAGACAAATATATATATATATATATATATATATATATATATATATATATATATATATATATATATATACAGTTTTGAACGGACCTCATTTTCGTCATCTACTAGGTAGGATCGAGGGACATTTGAAGAAAAATTTCGAAAATTCCGTCATGAGTACAACCTCAATAGCTGATTTCCCTTAAGAGAATAAAAAGGGGCTGCATAAACTAAGCAGATTCCCCTCGGGAAGATTTACAACAAATAAATCAATATACTGGAACACCACCTGGAATAAATACAAACGACAATAAGCAATCTTTCATAATATCTACAACAGAAAGCGTCTGAACCGTAAACAAACAGGTCAGCCAACATCTGAGAGCACACCTCTGAGTACTTCCGCTGCCCCTGCGTGGCCGACTCTTTCTTTTTTTTATATGAAAATTGAGGAGACATTATCGATGAACATTCTGGCTTTAAATTATTATTTTATGCAAATCCTATATAATGAGCATGTTATCAATTGAAATTGAGAGTGAAGATTTTGGTGAAGGGGTTAAATCAAAACTTGGAAATACATTTCCAGGACATTAAAACATCGGGACATAAAAACGACGTGGACAAACTCGCCAAACATGCAACTCAGAGACAATCTTCTGACTTTACCTTACTGACCCTACCAGACTAATATTTGCAAATACTACAGACAACATTAAATGAATGGCAAAAATGTTGGCGTAGAACATCAGAAAATCATCTGCGAGAAATAAAGCCTTTTATAAGGGAGTGGCCATCCAGCAGAGGTGACAATAGACGAGACCAAGTTGTACTAACGAGTCTTAGGATAGGACACTCACATTTAACCCACTCATAGCTGATGACGAGAACAGAAGGAGCTCTCTGCAGAACATGCAATCAACCATTAACCATTAAACACATACTGACTAACTGCAGCAACATTGGAGACTCCACATAACGTGTACGAACTTCTTAAAGGCAGCAGCCCACATATCGACAATATACTAAACCCGGTATGGGCAACCTTTGTCATGTTCCCACCCAAACTTTAGTGTGCTAATACGATCGCGGGCCACTTTTTAACGCAGTGCATTTTAAAGTAGTGTTAATAATTTTTAACGATAGATATCAACTATACGAAAATGTAATTATAATACAATTTATTAAAATAAAAAAATTAATGAAAAAAATAGGTACACCATTATAATTAAATCCTAAAATTTGGAATTATTATAAAAAACGGAAGTGAAATAGCGACCCCGAAATCAATGAGACACTTGAGCTTGAATTTGGGAAACTAATCCATCGATGTTTGGATTGATTCCGCTGATACAAAGACGTAAAGATTTCCCCCAATTATCGTCAGTCAGCCTTGAACGATGTTTTAATTTATTAACTTTCATCATTGAAAAGAACTGTTGGCATTTATAAGTACTGCCAAACGCCAAAATCTCTCCTCATATTCCTCATTTGGAATAAGTAGTGTAATATTTTTGTTTGATTGGGTGTTCAAATTGTCTCGCGTGCCGGTGGTTGCCCATATATTCACTAAACCACATTAAAAAATTGAATTTGTTTTTACAAAATTTAACTTCCCTTCTTTTTGATTTTGACTTAGTGAGAAATTTAATATAATTTTAGATAATATATATTTACTAGTATGTATATATATATATATATATATATATATATATATATATATATATTTAGCATAGCCATTTTAAATTGTCGTCTTCAATACTAGTATAATGTTTATCTGTTGTTTTTATTACTTGTATTTAATGTTTATTTATCGTATTTTATTTTTTTTTTGGTAGGTATAGTTTTTCTGTTATTTCTCTATAATTTTGTTTTTATTTTACATTGTTTGTTTGTTTGTTTGGGTTTTGGGCATAAAACATCATGGTCATCAATGCCCAGCGCTTGCAAAACCGTATTAAAGTTCCCCGACCATGGGAAATCGCCGACAAATGCACACCAACCCGTTTTTCTGATTATTATTTATTTTTATATTTTTATTTACTTATGTATTTTACATTGTTAAATTTTGAGTCAAATCGCCTAGATGCGGTAGCTCCTGTACAAATAAAAATAATGTTTTTCGTAATACCTCCCCTTACCACCTCTAACCATATGCTTGATCAGCTAGACACTTTCTCCCAACTTTTGGTTCAGCAAAGTAGTATTAGATCCACCATTTGCCATTTCAGGAATGTGTGTTTAAAAATTCAGTTCAGGTTCTGTTAGTAAGGTTGATAAGGGAATATCTAGCTGAATATCTCGATGACAAGGGATGTGTGTCTCTGACGTATTTATCTGGAATGTTGTCAATCTCCACCCCCCCCCCACACCACCCCCCCCCCGTTCCCCAATTTATCTTCTCATTGGCATTTACCCTTCAGACCAATCGATATTTGCAACTCGGAGATTCCTCTCAGAGCAACAGCCTCCACCAACTAATTTCGAACCTTTTAGCAGATTTCCCTTACGGCAAATCAGATACCGACTTTCTACTCATGACGGGACTATAAAAAAGAATTTCCTCAGAGGTCCATCGATTCTACCCTGAAGATGACGAAAATATCCGTCAAGCACGAGATGCGTTATCTAAGCAGATTTCCCTAGTGTGTGTGAAGTATTTGCATTTATTTAAGCTCAATGAGAACAATATTCGGTATTTAGGCTTCATATAAAGTGCTTCATAATATAAAAGCTTATTGTTAATATGAAATGAGTATAAGTTGGGGTTTACTGAACACTAAAAAATGCAAATATCTCGGTTAATAATCAAGATAATGAAAAAAAAAAAAAAAAAAAAAAAAACATACACAACAAAATTAATGAAATTATATTTTCAATAAAATTGCTTCTGGACAATTTTTCGATCCGACTCATAATAACGGAGATATTTTACATTTTCGAAATTCCCCTTCTAAACTCCACTACCTATTGTTTGGAGTTCAGCCGTTAACGAACTAGTTCATTAGATTTAAATGAAAACTGTAAATCGAAAAATCGAAATATCTCCGTTACTATGCGTCGAATCAAAAAATTCAATCTTAATATGCAATCATATTGCAAATTAAGTGTACTATAAAGATTGTAATATACATTTATTCCCTATCTTGAATATTAACCGAGATACTTGCATTTTTCAGTTTTCAGCCTTCAGCAAAGCCCCACTTCTACTCATGTCAGATAAACAATACTCTGTTCTGTAATAAACCACTTTTCAAGAGACCTTTATTATACCCCCCCCCCTATTACTTGGACTACTAAAATTTGATTGATTGAGATAAAAAAATGTCTGAGTCATTATAAATAATAGTATTAGATATAGTAAATAGTTTTCAATGAATTTAATGTTATATCCTGATATATTTCAGTAACTGTTGTTCTTTCCGTTGTTGGCAGACCTGTTTGTTTACATAATAAACCACATTATTCAAAGCTTAAATATCAAATATTATTTTTATGAAACCTTTATTATACGAGATACATGCAAATATCTCCTGGTGACCCCCCCTTCTTAAGTTTTTGGACTATTTAAATTTGATCGATTGAGATAAAAATTATTCTGATTCATTATAAATTACAATACTATATATAGTAAATAGTTTTCTGTCAAATTAATACGTTATATTCAGTAATTGTTTTTCTTTCCGGTAAGAAGTTGGCGGAACTGTTTGTTTACATTTCAGGTGCTTCCCGTCTGGAGGTTTCTTGTTATCGTTTGTATTTATTCACTTGATGTTGACGGTGCTCTTATGCCAGTATGTAGATTTATCTTTTATTAAACATCATGAGGGAAGTCTGCTTAGTTTACGCATCCCCTGCGTGACGGACTTTTTTTGAAGTGCTCGTTCCGTCTTACATTCGTCGAGACAGTCCCTTCCTCACTCAACGAATGTGAGAGGGAGTGAGCATTTGTGAACTGAATGTCTCCTGAAGAAGTGGTAGTTAAGCCTCGAAACATCATTCGGCATGCATTCGTACTTTCTTCTATTTAATCTTCAGTAAAGCCCATCTTCCACTCATGTGGTTATTTTTTGGAAATAGGAAATATATTGTGAGATAAATCAGCAGTGTGTTAATGTAGCATGTGGGTAATCTATTTAGTTTTTTACTATGGTGCCAGGCCTAGCTAGCTAAATTATTATTATTATTTATTAACGTCCACTTTTTGCAACTAAGGCTAACTGGACGGGTTAACTACAGGTCACCACCCTTTTCTAGCCAAGGTGGGATTTTAGGATGTTATTTAATGAATTTCGTCACTAAATAATTTGCTTTGCCCAGGCGAGAATTGAACTCGCCACTCTAGGATTACGATGTGAGATAAAGGTTAACGCTTTAACTCACATGGCTAACCTCAGCCTCAATATTATTTATTAACGTTCATTTTTTGCAACCAAGGCTAACTGCACGGGTTAATTACAGGTTACCACCCTTTTCTAGACCGGGTAGGACTAAGGATTTTAAATAATGAATTCCGTCACTAAATAAATTCCTATTGCCCAGGAGGGAATCGAATTCGCCACTCTAGGTTTACCATGTGAGATTAAGGTTAACGCTTTAACTCACGTGGCCAACCTGAGCCCCATAAATTCCTATTTGCCCAGACGGGAATTGGGCTTGCCGCTCTAGGTTTGCCATGTGAGATGAAGGTCAACGCTTTAACTCACGTGGCCAACCTGAGCCCCATAAATTCCTATTTGCCCAGGCAGGAATTGGGCTTGCCGCTCTAGGTTTGCCATGTGAGATGAAGGTCAACGCTTTAACTCACGTGGCCAACCTGAGCCCCATAAACTCCTATTTGCCCAGCCGGGAATTGGGCTTGCCTCTCTAGGTTTGCCATGTGAGATGAAGGTCAACGCTTTAACTCACGTGGCCAACCTGAGCCCCATAAACTCCTATTTGCCCAGACGGGAATTGGGCTTGCCACTCTAGGTTTGCCATGTGAGATGAAGGTCAACGCTTTAACTCACGTGGCCAACCTGAGCCCCATAAATTCCCATTTGCCCAGGCAGGAATTGGGCTTGCCGCTGTAGGTTTACCATCTGAGATGAAGGTCAACGGTTTAACTCACGTGGCCAACCTGAGCCCCATAAATTCCTATTTGCCCAGACGGGAATTGGGCTTGCCGCTCTAGGTTTGCCATGTGAGATGAAGGTCAACGCTTTAACTCACGTGGCCAACCTGAGCCCCATAAATTCCTATTTGCCCAGGCAGGAATTGGGCTTGCCGCTCTAGGTTTGCCATGTGAGATGAAGGTCAACGCTTTAACTCACGTGGCCAACCTGAGCCCCATAAACTCCTATTTGCCCAGACGGGAATTGGGCTTGCCACTCTAGGTTTACCATGTGAGATGAAGGTCAACGCTTTAACTCACGTGGCCAACCTGAGCCCCATAAACTCCTATTTGCCCAGACGGGAATTGGGCTTGCCACTCTAGGTTTGCCATGTGAGATGAAGGTCAACGCTTTAACTCACATGGCTAACCTGAGCCCCATAAATTCCTATTTGCCCAGGCAGGAATTGGGCTTGCCGCTGTAGGTTTACCATATGAGATGAAGGTCAACGGTTTAACTCACGTGGCCAACCTGAGCCCCATAAATTCCTATTTGCCCAGGCAGGAATTGGGCTTGCCGCTCTAGGTTTGCCATGTGAGATGAAGGTCAACGCTTTAACTCACGTGGCCAACCTGAGCCCCATAAATTCCTATTTGCCCAGGCAGGAATTGGGCTTGCCGCTCTAGGTTTGCCCTGTGAGATGACGGTCAACGCTTTAACTCACTTGGACAACCTGAGCCCCATAAATTCCTATTTGCCCAGGCAGGAATTGGGCTTGCCGCTCTAGGTTTGCCATGTGAGATGAAGGTCAACGCTTTAACTCACGTGGCCAACCTGAGCCCCATAAATTCCTATTTGCCCAGGCAGGAATTGGGCTTGCCGCTCTAGGTTTGCCATGTGAGATGAAGGTCAACGCTTTAACTCACGTGGCCAACCTGAGCCCCATAAATTCACATTTGCCAGGCAGGAATTGGGCTTGCCGCTCTAGGTTTGCCATGTGAGATGAAGGTCAACGCTTTAACTGGCTAACCTGAGCCCCATAAATTCCTATTTGCCCAGGCAGGAATTGGGCTTGCCGCTCTAGGTTTGCCATGTGAGATGAAGGTCAACGCTTTAACTCACGTGGCCAACCTGAGCCCCATAAATTCCTATTTGCCAGGGCAGGAATTGGGCTTGCCGCTCTAGGTTTGCCATGTGAGATGAAGGTCAACGCTTTAACTCACATGGCTAACCTGAGCCCCATAAATTCCTATTGCCCAGGCGAGAATCGAACTCGCCACTCTAGGTTTTAATTAATTTTAGTGTTATTTATAAATAGTGTTTCGCTTTAGGGTTACCTATTTGACAGAAAATAGGTGTCGAGCCCGTCTGTTTCGATATTGCACTTATTTTTGGAAGATAGAAATCGGCCAATAGCTGTTTCTAGGGTCTTTCTACAGTATTTAAGTCAGTCATAAATAGATTTGTAGAGAGTTTGTCAATTACATTAACAATATTTGATTCCGTGGTCATCGGTTTCCTTATGCCCGCAGTCCCTGCGTAGCGGACTTCGATATTGGTTTTTAGCATTCTAACTAAAGGGAAATAAGCTATTGAGGTCGTACTCATGACGCGATTGTCCATCGATCCTACCAAGGGGATGACGAAAATGAGGTCCGTTCAAAGGGTCGCAATTATTGTTTGATCGTTACCAAACACGACATTCAGTCGTTTTATGCAAAAAGGAAGATCAAGTTCGTTAATGGCTGAAATCGGACCAGGAGGAGGGGGTGTCTAGAGGACGAGAATTTGGAAAATTAAAAATATCTCCGTTACTGTACGTCGGAACGAAAAATGGTATAGAATCAATCTTATTAACACTTAAATGTACTATAAATATTGTTATATATATGTATTCTTTCTCTTGAATATTAACCGAGATATTTGCAATTTCAGCCTTCAGCCAACCCCACTATATAATAAACCACAGTATCTGTTTGTTTACATTGGACGCTTCCCGTCGGGAGGTTTCTTATTATCGTTTGTATTTATTCACGTAATATTGACGGTGGTGTTGTATTAGCACTATGTAGATTTATTTATTGTAAAACTTCACGAGGAAAATCTGCTTAGTTTACTCAGCCCCTGCGTGAAGGATTTTTTTTCGGCGAGTAGTGTTCGGGAATTAGGTATATGATTATTTTCATTCGTTTTGCAAACGAGACAAAAAGTATAAATGAGCACAAAAATAGGTAGTGGAGATATTTTATTGGAATTGATGTAAGGAAGGGAGCATTATATAGAAGAGATTCTTCCATATTGAGTATTGTCAATCTCGGAATGGTGGATATAGAATGAGAATACATTCGGTCCTCCATGTTTATTTATGATCCACTTCCGGCCCCAATTTCCTTAACGACGCTCCCTTATAGATCAGCTGAGTCCCCACATCGTCTCCCCCATTCCTGGATTGAATAAAGAAATTGAACTATTCAAATGAGGAATAACAATTCAGGGTCACGGCTTTTTCAGGCTTGGATTTAATTGAATATTGATCAGAGATAAAGTGGCCTATTTCTATCGAGGAGCCGTAAAGCCACAGGCTTATAAATCCGGCAAATAATATTTTAATCCTTAGTTTTCCATATAAATTGGCTGGGAAAGGTCATGTACAGTGAACCAGCTGGCCGACCAACGTAATCAACCCCTGCCGCGGATAATTAGACAAATAATTTATCATTCAAATCCACCCCCCCCCTTTGCATTCATTATCTACAAAATGTGATTATAAAAAAAACGGTTCCCTAACTTAAAACCTGGAATTAACGACTTCGTGTTATTTTTTAACGATCTTTCTTGTACAGTTTTAAAACAAATTAGTTAGTTTGTATACAATGCTAATTCATATTATACAAATAATAATTTATACTATCTGTGGTAGCAAGCGAGGTTCCTGAGATGATTACAGACTGAATAATAAAGGTATATTTTTATTATTCACAAGGCTTTACCTATTTTTACCTTTTCCATCTCAGTGTATACATCTTTAGCCCATGTTATTACATTTTTGACAGAAAGAGGATAAATGAGGTACCTGGCTTTGTTCAGAAAATTGTTTAAGACAGAATAAAACGGAAACAGTTTTTCGTAGGTTTGCTTGAATAATTTCGCTTAGGCCTAGCAATTTAAAAAAAAATTAAATTAATATGAATTAATTTTTAAAAAAATATCTTACATTTATTGTTATAGACAATAATATGCATTGAACTGAAGACTCCACAGAGAGAAAGTATAACCCAAATAATAGTAATAACTTAGCACATATACTCCAATAAAATACTACTAATGTTCTAAACTTGAAAATGATAAAATTAATTAGAGTTAAATTGTAAAAAAGTCCATCACGGAATTGCAAGGGGCGGTGCAAACTAAGCAGATTGGGACAACACACTACTGTTCTTTTTCTCTGTAGAACCCGATGAATAGAAGTGATTCATTCAAGACTGGAAATAAGAACGAATAACATGTTTAATACTTACAAAGAGTAACATAAAGTACGTCACGCAAGGGCTGCGTCAACTAAACAGATTTCCCACGTGAAGTTTTACAATAGAGAAATCTGCCTAATAATAACTGTAGTAGTAACGAATCATATTCTAAATCAGATGAGGGTTTAACATGTTTTCCGGCATTTTGAGGATTTTAAACCACCAATTAATATTAAAGTACGCTTGAATATCTCCAGCTTCAGACGTCTGCTACCCGCCTCTAACCTCAAATAGGAATTTGAAGTATTTCTATAGGAAGATGCAAGAGGCTTTTCAGAAAGTTTAACTGTAGTTTGTTAACTACGTCAGCGTGAGGAAGGCCCCATACTTCACTTCCTTAAAGCAGCGTTCCAGAGATTATTTAATTAAAAAGCCTATATTCTGTTTCCCAGGAATCACTTTTAGATTTGGCTGAAATCTGAAAAGTTTTCGCAAGTGCCAATTGACTGTTGCTCACAGATGTGTCTGCAGCTTTGTTGAACATGGCGGAGCAAGATAAAGTTATCCCCAGATAAGGATATTGTCTTGTAAACATTAGTTCCTCATTGTTATAATAGAGTTTTTTTCATGTCCTTTTTACTCAATCAACCTCTAAATACTGGTTTAACAACGGGTTTTTTTTTTTGTATTTACCTGAAGAAGGTTTTGAGAACAATATGTTTCCAAAAGATTGATTTGGAATTGATCATCGTGTCTAGACGTGGCAAATATAGATAAGTCGTCTTAGAGTAACAGAAGCGACTGCAGTACAGATTTGATAAAAATACCCTCTGCACTAAGTTCAATAAAAAAGAGTATGAGATCTGCTATATACAGAGCAAATAGTATTGGACTGAGTTCCTCTCCTTGCAGGACACCCACTATTACTGGGTGCTCCTGTTTTGAATGAATAATAGCTTGCCTTAAGAGTATTTTAATCGGCAAGCAAATAGGCATGAGTAGGAAAATAAAAATAAAAGTATTGGTGCACGTTTTTAAAACCAAAGAAAGAGAAAATAAAAGTCACCTAAAGCCATTTCTGTTATTCGGTGGCAGCAGGTGGAACGACAGCATGTTAGCAGATTTCCCTTAAGGGAAATCAGCTATTGAGGTTGTACTCATGACCGAATTTTCGAAATTGTTCTTCAAATGTCCATCGATCCTACCTAGTAGATGACGAAAATGAGGTCCGTTCAAAACTGTCTATATATGTATATATATATATATATATATATATATATATATATATATATATATATATATATATAGAGAGAGAGAGAGAGAGAGAGAGAGAGAGAGAGATAGAGATATATATATCTATATATATATTTGTCTGTTACCGCTCTAGCGGTCGCACTTTTGTTTGATCGTTACCAAACTCGATATTTAGTCGTTCTATGTAAAAAGAAAGATCAAGTTCGTTAACGGCTGAAATCGGACAAGTGGGAGGGGGGGGGTTTAGAGGGGAGGAATTTCGAAAATTCGAAATATCTCCGTTACTATACGTCGGATCGAAAAATTGTACAGAATCAATCTTATTGAAAATTAAATGTACTTCAAATATTGTTATATACATTTATTCTCTATCTTGAATATTAACCGAGATATTTGCATTTTTTATTAAATCAGGGCGGCTAACGGACGGGTGACTTTCCCCCCAAAAGCTAGTTCGGCCGTTTCCTTAACTGCTCGATTCTCGTGAAATTTCTCTATTGTAAAACTTCACGTGGGAAATCTGCTTAGTTTACGCAGCCCCTGCGTGACGTACTTTTTTGGTATGCCCTTCGTGACAACTGGCTCAGGACTGAAATCCATTCCTTCGTTAAAATAATGTGAATCAACGATTAACGGCCGTGCATAACAATGTGTCTTCATTATGAACTAACAGATTATAATTCATGCAGAATCAAACACATAACCCAAGATTAGGATCAAACTAAAATGTCTCCATTCGAGACGGCAAAGGAACAGACTCTAATCTGCAAATCTAATGGGAGACTTGATAAATGTAACATATTATCAAGGCGAGCAATTAACACTAATTAATCGATGGGGGTCATCTGTCTTATCGTCCTCGGGGATTAAAGGCTCAAACGTCACGCGATGTCCCTCGATACCAGTCTCCAGATACCAACTCTACATCAACATAAGAACCACAATAGTCCCTTAAGGGAAACCAGCTATTGTGCTCAACCTCATGACGCGATTTTCGAAACATTTCTACAAATGCCAATCGGTCCTACCCAGGAGATGACGAAAGTGAGACCCGTTTAAAATTATATATATAAAATTGTAACCTCTGTCTGTACATTGATTTTTTTTTTTCAAAATTTCATGATACTTTTTCGTTTTCCATGTCATAGACATGATATCTGCAATTTGTTTCTTACGTGTCTTTTTGTTTATTTGTTTGTTACCTTTTCACACAAAAATACAATTTTTCGATCCGATGCATAATAACGGAGATATTTCGAATTTTTGAAAATCCCCCCTCTAAACCCCCCCCATCCCACTGGTCCGATTTCAGCCGTTAACGAACTTGATCTTCCTTTTTACATAAAACGATTAAATACCGAGTTTAGAGACGATCAAACAAAAATTGCGACAACTAAAGTGTTAACAGACACACACATCTATATATATTATAAAAAATTGTAACCTCTGTTACGATTGATTTTTTTTCGCGAAATTTCACGATAACTTTTCGTTTCACATGTCATAGACACCATAACTGCATTTTGTTTCTTTGGTGTGTGTTTGTTTGTTTGTTATCTTTTCACACAAAAACGGCTGAACCGAATTTTATGAAACTTGGTAGGTATGTTACTACTAACCCAAATTAGACTTTAGGCTATATTAATATTTTCTGTGACGAACAGGAGTGGGAGTTATAGACCTGAAATAGAAAATAGCGTATATTTCGTCTCCTGAAATAGAAAATAGCGTATATTTCGTCTCCTGAAATAGAAAATAGCGTATATTTCGTCTCGTGTTGCTTTTTTAAATATGTAAGTTAAAAAAGTTGTTTATTTTGTTATTTAAAATAACTTATGTTATATTCACTTTTGTCGTATAACAAGTATAAACGAGATATACACTAAAAACTAAAGCGGGAGTCGACAATTTTATTTGACACAAAAGACTCAAACGAACTTAACGAAACTCCGAATGTCAACACCTACCTGATTATAAGTTGAATTACAATTTCTAGACACAAACTGGAGTAGGGGGTTATAGCGGAGGTCAGAAATATAAAATCGCGATATTTCGTAACCTAGTCATTCTTCGGCAAAGTGTGCTCATAACAAAAGTTGTTTGTTTTGTTATTTAAAATAACTTTTGTTATATACACTTATAACAAGCCGTATAACGAAATATAAGTAAAATATACACGACAAACTGTAGAAGGGGTCAACAATGTTACAGGACACGAAAGACTAAATCGAAATAAACGAAACTCCGTATTTTTGACCATAAACTATATTAAAATTTTTAGGAACGAACAGGAGTAGGGGTGGTAAGGGAAACATGAAATAAAAAACCGTCATATTTCGTTTCCTATTTTTTTTTTTGGCGATCCTGCACACGACAAAAGATGTTTCTAATAAATGTTACGTATAAATGGGTTATACACTAAAAATTATAGCGGGAGTCAACAGTTTTATTTGGCACAAAAGACTTAACCGAATAAAATAAAACTCAGTATTAGTATTAGCACTAACACCTTTGTTATTCTAAGCCATACCAACATTTCTAGGGACGGGCAGGAGTGGGGGTTGTAAGGGAGGCCTGATTTTAAAAATTGCGGTATTTCGTTGTCTATTGGTTTTTCTGCAAATATGAACATAACAAAAGTTTGTTTTGTTATTTAAAGTAACTTTTGTTATATTCACTTTTGTCTTATAACGAGGTATGAACGAGATATACGTTAAAAACTAAAGCGGAGGCCAACAATTTTATTGGGCGCTAACGATTGAACCGAACTTAACAAAACTCGGCATGTGAATTAGTATTAATACTTCCATGATTATAAGCTATATTAAATTTTTTAGGTCCAAACGCGAGTGGGGGGTATAAGGGAGGCCTGAAATAAAAAATCGCAATATTTCATTTTCTATTTTGTTTTCGTCAAACGTGCACATACAATAGCTGTTTACTTTTTTATTTAGAGTAACTTTTGGTTTATACAATTTTTCGTATAACAATGTATGAAGCAAGTAATTTGCGTAGAAATATTGATATGCTCAACAATTCTTTCCAATTTGAACTACCAGGTATCTCACCTGGATAAATTATTTCAAATCTATGTTGATATTTTATCCTTAATAATTCAAATCTATGTTATTTTTTGAACTCCAGTAACAGATTGGACCAAGTAATGTATACTGCCCCCCTCTCTAGGTATATCTAATTTTCTGTTTTGTTTAATTGTGTTATTTTTTTTTTGTACTGTTTTGTTTTCATTTGAGTTTTGTTTTAGCAGAATTCCCTTAGGGGAAATCAGCTATTGAGGTCGTACTCATGACGCGATTTTCGAAAAATTTCTTCAAATGTCCATCGATCCTACCCAGGAGATGGCGAAAATGAGGTCCGTTCAAAATTTTATATATATATATATATATATATATATATATATATATATATATATATATATGTCAGTTAACGCTCTAGCGGTCGCAATTTTGGTTTGATCGTTACCAAACTCGGAATTTAATCGTTTTATGTAAAAAGGAAGATCAAGTTCGTTAATGGCTGAAATCGGACCAGTGGGAGGGGGGGTTTAGAGGGGGGAATTTCGGAAAATTCGTTATTATGCGTCGGATCGAAAAATTGTATAGAATCCATCTTATTACAAATTAAATTTACTATAAATATTGTTCTATACATTTATTCTGTATCTTGAATATTAACCGAGATATTTGCATTTGTATTCTGCATTGGTCGGCAGGAGTGAGCTGTTTGGTACTTTCCGAAGAGAGCTCTGGCGGCTGTTTTCGTAACTATTCGTCCCTCGTGTATAAGTTTAGTGATCCCTTACTACTTACTACACTTGTTATTGGGCAGATTTCTCTATTGTAAAACTCACGTGGGAAATCTGCTTAGTTTACGCAGCCCCTGGTTACGAAACTTTTGTTTAGAGAACATCGCCGAAGCTGCGAAGCTCCAATAAATAAATAAGTACATCTAATACTTCATTTAATTAAAACGTGAAAAATATTTGAACAAACAGTTTTAGTATTGTGAAGATAATGTAATCAGATTTGTTAATATAATTTAATGTATTACAGGATTGGCATCCTAAATGAGTTGGCACCACTGGGCATAGGGAGGCGCGGGGTTACTTACTTCCTTTGTCCTATCAGTTCTGTCGCTTCCCTGACAACCTCATATTGGTTTACATGTCACTTGATTCTCAGTAATTTGAATTTATTTAATTATCATAAATAAATAATTTAAAAGGATGAACGCTGGGGAGATGCACCAAGT
Source organism: Riptortus pedestris (assembly GCA_019009955.1). NCBI lineage: Eukaryota > Metazoa > Arthropoda > Insecta > Hemiptera > Alydidae > Riptortus > Riptortus pedestris. The sequence continues at coordinate 4,807,981 of CM032231.1, read as the reverse complement.
TATTTCTGGTATTTATTAACTCTGTTCCGTTAACATATGATATAAATTACTGAACACACCACTGTGTACCAATATGAATATACAGTTTACAATCGTGACTTACAAAAGAGTATTTTTAATAGAGGTTATTACGTACCTAAAGCAGCTGTCACCGTTGGGCATTGTACCGCATCAAGGGGAAGGAACTTTTATTCATTGATAGTTTGGAAGACAGAATACTTTAATAATACTGAATTATACTGTTCATTACGTTATGAAAAAAAAAACTACGTGCACAGGAGTCGGGAAATATAAAAATATTTAGGACATGAAGCCTTAAATAACAATTTTATTTAAAAAAAATCCACAGCATCGACGCGGAAATGTCAACTGAATTCCTGGGCGAAGCCGGGTACCTTAGCTAGTATATATATATTCTCAGCAATTTTTGTTTCATCGTTATCAAACTCGATATTTAATCGTTTTATTTAAAAAGAAAGATCAAGTTCGTTAATGCATGAAATCGGGGGGGGGGGGGTTAGAGGGGGATTTTCGAAAATACGAAATATCTCCATTAATATACGTCGAACCGAAAAAATGTATAGAGCCAATATTATTGGAAATTCAATGTACTATAAATATTGATATATACATTTATTCCCTATCTTGAATATTAACCGAGTTATTTGCAATATTCAGTCTTCAGCCTTCGGCAAACCCCCACTTCTACTCATGTTATATAAACAAGAACTCTTTTGTAATAAACCACAATAATCGAAGCTTAAATACCAGATATTGTTTTCAAGAGACCTTTATTATACGAGATACTTGCAAATATCATAGCTGATTTCCCATAAGGGAGTACTGCTAAAAGGGAGGGGGGAATCGAAAAACCGAGCAAAATAAGTTATTTAATATGTCCAAGTTTTACCAACAATAATTTTTCAGGCCCTTTATCATTTTTGTTTTGACAATATATAACACACTAAATGTAAAGCAGTTCATTGGCAGATAATATTGACAAGAAGTGATTAATTACACTAAGATAGAAAAGTGTTTTCTATAAATAGTACTTAAAGAAAAGCTAAAAGGAATAACGTGAAGAAGGAATCCATTCTAAGAGTGTGTCCATTGAATAAAATATAAAATGAGTTTAAAACGCTGCGCCATGAGAAAGGAAGAGGACAGGAGTTAAAAGGAGCACTAAATCTGGAGCTAGCAATAAAGTAGGCATTGCCCGCGATATTATTAGGAGGGAAAGGCCGTTTCACGAGGAAGTCCGGGGCAATAATTTAGGTTAAATAGCGCCTGACAAATTCACAAGTTACACTCTACCACCAACTTCATGAATAGCTGGCTATACCATCGCATTTCAGCTTCCAACAGCAGCTTGCTAAGTCGGAAAAAAGTCAGTCACGCAGGGGCTGCGTCGACTAAGCAGATTTCCCTCCTCAAGCATAACAATAACAACACCACCGTCAATATTAAGTGAATAAATACAAACGGTAATAAGATATCTTTCAGTCAATTTTAATAACCACCATACGGGAAGGGTCTGAAAAGTAAACAAACAGGTCTACCAACGTCTCACCGGAAAGAAAAACAATTACTGAAATATACCAGAATAAAACATTAATTTTATTAAAATCTATTTACTATATCTAGTACTGTAATTTATAATGAAGCACAATACTTTTTATCTCAATCAAACAAATTTTAGTAGTCCAAGGACGTGAGACGGGATGGTATAATAATGTATAATAAAGGTCTCTTGAAACCAATATGGTATTTAAGATTCGAATAATGTGGTGTATTATACAACACAGTATTGTTTATGTAACATGAGTAGAAGTGGGGGTTGGCTGGAGGCTGAGAACTAAAAAGTCCGTCACGCAGGGGCTGCGTAAACTAAGCAGATTTCCCACGCAAAGGTTTACAATACATACAGGTAACACTATCATGGATGCTCAGTAATTTTACAAGTAAAAATCTCTACAACGGAAAGCGGCTGAATTGTAAACAAAAGGGCCAGACAGCCATGTAGCGCTGCATAGATAGACCGGAAACACAAACGATTAATAATTATTTAATCGTTTAATTTAATTCGATTTAAATTAATTAATTAATTAAACAAAAACGATCTGAATATAACATATTAATTTCATTGTAAACAATTTACTAAAGCGCTTTAATTTGTAATGAATCAGAATCAGTTTTATCTCAATCAATCAAATTTAAATAGTCCAAAAACTTAAGAAGGGGGGTTACCAGAACATATTTGCATATATCTCGTTTAATAAATGTCTATTGAAAACAATATTTGGTATTTAAGCTTCGAATAATATGGTTTATTACATAACCGAGTATTATTTATGAAACATAAGTAGACGTTTTGCTTCTGGGGGTTTGCTGAAGGCTGAAAACTAAAAATGCAAATATGTCGGTTAATATTCAAGATAGGGAATAAATGTATAGAACAACATTTACAGTAAATTAACTTTGCTATAATACATTTTTTCGATCCGACGTATAGCAATTGAGATATTTCGAATTTTCGAAAATCCTCCACCCTAAACTGCCCCCTCCCCCTGGTCCGATTTCAGCCGTTAACGAAGTTGATTTTTCTTTTTACATAAAACGACTAAATATCGAGTTTGGTAACGATTAAACAATAATTGCGACTGCTAAAGCGGTAACAGACAAATATATATATATATATATATATATATATATATAATTTTGAAAGGACCTCATTTTCGTCATCTCGAAAATCGCCACGAGTACGACCTCAATAGCTGATTTACCTTAACCCTAGAATACTAACCTTAATTCGTAGTTCTGTATTACTAACTATGAGTAAATTTTACTCCTAGGCGGAATAGACTGGAAATAGATCGCTAGACATGTTTTTATAATCTTAGTTTGTTAACATATTTACAAATATATGTACAAAGAAATTTAAAAATAAAATAATACAGTATAAAATAATGAGTAAAAAAGTTTTTAAATTTATCCACATTCCGAACAGAATTTTATTTGGTGCTCACTACATATGGATTTAAAACATTTTATGCAATATGTAGTCGTATATCTCCTCTTCTTGTATGAACAAAAGTCCGTCACGCAGGTGCTGCGTAAACTAAGCAGATTTCCCACGTGAAGTTTTACAGTAGAGAAATCTGCCTAATAGCAACAGTAGATGTAATAAATCTCTAAACCTATTCACGAGGGACGATTAGTGACGAAAAAGGCCGCCCTAGCTCTCGGGAGGCCTGAAATAAAAAATTGTGATATTTCGTTTCCTATTAGATTCTCGGGAAACATGCCCATAAAAGTTGTTTATTTTATTATTTAGTGTAACTTTTGTTGCATTCACTATGTTCGTAAAATGAAGTAAACACGGGATATACGCTAAAACTATAGTGTGAGTCATTAATTTTATTATTATTATTTATTAACTAGGGCTAATCGGGACGGGTTATCTACAGGTTACCACCCTTCTCTAGCCAGGGTGGGTTAATTTTATTAGTGCTTATTTAAGTGTTTTTAATGAATGAATATTATGACAAATGATTTTATGTTTTAGTCACATATGATAACTCTATATATGATTCGGATTAGTGAGGTTATATATGTCCGTCGTCCCCTTCTCATTTATTTATTTCTCCTAGAAAATAACATTGCTATTTATTTCCAATAGAAATGTAAACTATAAGAGCATTTCCGTTATTTAATTTGTATAATGTATTTTTTAAACAAAGTCATGCTGAATTGGCACAAAGAGTGATAGCGGAATTTATGGGGATCAAACTATTTGGTTCTGCTAATATATTATTTTATTTCCGATATCTTGATGTTATTGAAACAAATATGTACCATCATAACAATTAGACGTTAATGGTAATGTTATTATGAAAAAAGACAATATCCATTTAAATTTGATATGATTTAAAGTATTACTTATTTTGCAAGGAGGGCTACGTTCTCTTCCCCTCACCTATTTTTTTGAATATAAATGAAATTATTTTTAGGGTAATACTATTATTTAAATCCATCAGGTAGATAAATTATTAAAATAATACTTTGAATCAATATTTTAAGGAAAACTAAGGAGATGCTGGAGCGGAAGGAGGCCGGAGCCTAAACAGTTAATTGAGTTAACTTATTTCCTGTGAAATGCTGACAGTACTGGAAGTGATTTCCACTGATATTTAGAGTAACTTTTATTACATAAATCTTTATCGTATAGCAATTGATAAAGCACATAGTTTGCATTGACAGTTTGTTATAGTCATCAATGCGTATCCACTTATGAATTTATTCAACTTAGTACCTCGGTGGATTAATACACTTTCATTAAACTTAACAGCCATTATCAGCTTGAATGAAGACCAAAGTATATTGTCATCCCCCCCCCCTCTTTCCCAAACATTAATTAATCAGAAATGTCAGTTTCCCCTTAAATGTATTTTATTGAAATAGGAAAATTAATTCAACAAACACTTTTTTATTGTGAAGAAAATGTAATAAGAATTATTAACATACTTTAATGTAAATAGAACTGATATCTTAAAAAAGTGGGATGTTTGTTGGCAAGAGTGAGTGAGGTAGGAGAGGTGAGACACTTCCTTTCTGTCCTCTCACTGATAACCTTATATTTCAGAGAGTTGTTTAAGCTATTAGCTTTTCCTGATGATTAAGATTACTTTATTATTCTGAGTGTAAATACTTTTATTATTAACATATTCCCAACACGCCGGACTCGGGTGTAAATCCTAAGCATTGAGGCGGGAAAATGTCGAAATATCGTACAAAGTAGAGCCCAAAAAAATACAATCATCATTTAGCCTCAAATGATTTCACGGGCGAAGCCGAGTACCTTAGCTATTGTTACATAAACAATACTCTGTTATATAATAAAACACATTATTCGAAGCTAAATACCAAATATTGTTTTCAAGGCACATTTATTGTTCGAGATACATGAAAATATATTCTAGAGACCCCCCCCCCGTCTTCAGTTCTTGGACAACTAAAATTTGATTGATTGAGATAAAAAATACCTGTTTGTTTACATTTTAGACACTTCCTGTCGGAATGGGAAAGATTTCTTAAAACCGCTTTTATTTATTCACTGAATATTCACGGTTGTGATACCAGTATGTAGATTTATCTATTGATAAACTTCACGAGGGAAATCCTAGTTTATGCAATCTTGCGTGACGGACTTTAGTAATAAACGTTTATTATTTTTGTAATACATGTTACAATATGTTCTTTTTTCTATCTGTACAAACTACACGTTTATAAGGTCAACGTTAGTATTAATAATTACATTTTTAATTAAAAAAAGTATATTTAAAAAAATATACTGGTGATCACTTCCAATTAACGATTAACATACCTACAACATTTGTGACATAGAGTTCTACGGAAAAAAAATTATGAAAGAATCAGGTGAAATATTGAAGAAAAAAAGGACAGAGTACGGAGACGAAATAAACTCATTATGCCATAAAGTCCAAAGCAAAGGAGAAAATAAATAATAAAGGACATATTACGGCAATATTGTTGAAAGGAAGATGGCCAATAGGGAAAAGTATAAGGAAAGTACAAGCACTCTCCATCTGTATAGCTCCCCATTTCTTCCAACTATATCGGCATAATAAATTTAATCATGTTTTCATTCAGCTCATTTCCCCGAATTTATTCCCTCTATACTTTATCATTTTTATACAGAGCAATGGCGGTCCATAATTAAAAAAATCATATTTAAAAAATACAGTAAAGTCATAAACATTTTCATAATTAATGAATTCTCATAATTAATATTCTAGTTTAATAAATGTCAGATTCCCAGAATGAACGAATTATCGTTTGTAGCAAAGTGTAATTGGGGATTAAATACTTAAAAGTATCTTGAAAAATACCTTAATGTTTTGAAATTGCAGCTCGTTCAACCATTGTTAGCCATCAAAATGAATAAAAAGCAATGGCCGTCGATACAGCCTGCGTTTCGCCAAGACTACTATTGAAATAATATAGTCATATATTTGTAGTAGTCATTCAGTTTTGTGAGTGTGCTAATGACAGGAGAGTCCATATGAACCATTCCCAATATGCAGAACTACAGCAACGAATGAAAACATTACTAATGAGAGAAGCGAGCTAGACATATCGATCATTCTGGATATGGAACGGAAATTGATGTTGTAGGCAGTTCATCATGTTCTGAATCTATGAACCCCTATAAACTCTCCCGCATGCTCCGAACAAGATCTTAGTCAACTGATGCAGGCTGCAGGCTACCGAGGGATGGCTATCTAACAACTCTGCACTTGAATAGTTGCAGCCTGCATACTGATACTGGCTAATAGTCTATCATTAGTCAGCTGATGCAGGCTGCTGGCTACCGAGGGATGGCTATCTAACAACTCTGCCCTTGAATAGTTGCAGCCTGCATACTGATACTGGCTAATAGTCTATCATTAGTCAGCTGATGCAGGCTGCAGGCTGCCGAGGGATGGCTATCTAACAACTCTGCCCTTGAATAGTTGCAGCCTGCATACTGATACTGGCTAATAGTCTATCATTAGTCAGTTGATGCAGGCTGCAGGCTGCCGAGGGATGGCTATCTAACAACTCTGCCCTTGAATAGTTGCAGCCTGCATACTGATACTGGCTAATAGTCTATCATTAGTCAGCTGATGCAGGCTGCAGGCTGCCGAGGGATGGCTATCTAACAACTCTGCCCTTGAATAGTTGCAGCCTGCATACTGATACTGGCTAATAGTCTATCATTAGTCAGTTGATGCAGGCTGCAGGCTGCCGAGGGATGGCTATCTAACAACTCTGCCCTTGAATAGTTGCAGCCTGCATACTGATACTGGCTAATAGTCTATCATTAGTCAGCTGATGCAGGCTGCAGGCTGCCGAGGGATGGCTATCTAACAACTCTGCCCTTGAATAGTTGCAGCCTGCATACTGATACTGGCTAATAGTCTATCATTAGTCAGCTGATGCAGGCTGCAGGCTGCCGAGGGATGGCTATCTAACAACTCTGCCCTTGAATAGTTGCAGCCTGCATACTGATACTGGCTAATAGTCTATCATTAGTCAGCTGATGCAGGCTGCAGGCTGCCGAGGGATGGCTATCTAACAACTCTGCCCTTGAATAGTTGCAGCCTGCATACTGATACTGGCTAATAGTCTATCATTAGTCAGTTGATGCAGGCTGCAGGCTACCGAGGGATGGCTATCTAACAACTCTGCCCTTGAATAGTTGCAGCCTGCATACTGATACTGGCTAATAGTCTATCATTAGTCAGCTGATGCAGGCTGCAGGCTACCGATGGATGGCTATCTAACAACTCTGCCATTAAATAGAATTTTCTTCACTTGCTGGATGGTCTGATGCAGAAGACAATGGGAAACCACTGCATTTCCTTGTGACCCTCTTATTCCCTTGACCAGTCCTGTGAAAATCAGAGCTATCTGAGCTAGTCTATATATATATATATATATATATATATATATATATATATATATGTGTGTGTGTGTGTGTGTGTGTGTGTGTGTGTGTGTGTGTGTGTGTGTGTGTGTGTGTATACTATTTTGAACGGACCTCACCTAGCCAATGCTAGGTAACATCGTTGGATATTTGAGGAAACCGTTTGAAAATCACTTCATGAGTAACTATAATAACTATTTTCGCATCAGAGAAATCATCTGAAAATGTAGAGTATGTTGTAGGCAAGGTTCACAAGGCGGTGTGCAAGGGATTCCTTTCTAAGGCAGTGTTGTTGCCTCCCAGACTACGGGGCTTCCATGCCTCGCCGTGATGATGTTGCTCCTCCTAACGGTCCTCACCTGATTCCTAATCATCTCAATCTTGGCTACGCTTCAAGAAAGGCGATGAGGGCTGGGAATGTCCCCAAGACTTAGGATATCCGGTCCAGTCGGATAGTAGAAGGGAAGCAATAAGCTATTGGCTATGTTGGATTGGCTAGTCCAGTACTGGAGTCACCCCACGTCCGTCCCCAGGGCTGCTGGAGGCTTAACGACTCCAGGGAACACACTCCCTTATCTACCCATCTCATTTTAGTTTACAACAATTTTACTTCATTAGCAGGATAACGATCAGCGCTCTCTCTTCAATTTAAAGCATACCTTCCAGAGAACAACATTTTTAAAAGTTTCAATCAGAAAACAAGGGGAGCCAATGCAAATACCCGTTGTTTCAGCTAATACTGATTTATGATTTCATTACCAACTTCGATTTATAAGTGTTTTATGTTATACTAAAAATCAAGTTCGTCAACGGCTGAAATCAGAATTGGGAGAGTGGGGGGGGGGGGTTAGAGGGGAGAATTTCAAAAATTTGAAATATCTCCGTTCCTATACGGATCGAAGAATAGTTTAAAACCAATCTTATTGCAAATTTAATTTCCTATAAATGTTCTCGTATAAATATTTTTTCTATTTTGAATATTAACCGAGATATTAGGGTTATTTTGTTTTCAGCCGTCAGTAAACCCCCACTCCTACTCATGTCATATTAACAATAAGCTGTTTTAACAAGAACCACTTCATCACAAGGTTAAAACCCAAAATTGTGTTCAACAAACCTTTATTATACGAGATACATGCAAATACGTTCTGTTGACCCCCCCCCCCATTCTTTTGTTCTTGGATCACATTTTAGTATCGAGTGATTGAGATAAAAATTATTCTGATTGATTACAAATTACTGCACTAGCTATAGTAATTAGTATTCAATAAAATTAATATGGTATATTCAGATATATTTCATTAATTGTCCTTTCCGGTATAGAATAATTCTATCTATTACGCGCTACCATGTTGGCTGCCCTGTTTGTTTACGATTCACACGCTTTCCTTTGTAGATATTATTAACTTGTAAATTGACTTAATGATTTCTTATTACCGTTTGTATTTATTCCCTTAACATTCACGGTGGTGGTACCAGTATGTAGATTTATCTGTTGTAAACCTTCCCGTGGGAAACCTGCTTAGATTATGCAGACTTAGTCTACGCGTTCTTTTCGTCGTCTGCTTGGTAGAATCGATGGACTTTTGAGGAAATGTTTGAATGAGCATGACCTCAATAGCAGATTTTCCTTAAGGGAAAGCTATGCAGTACACACTCAACTAGCATAATGTTTAAACGTTCTTCCGTAACTATCGATTAACCTAGATCACTGCTTCGATACCATACTTCACATACCCGAAAATCTTCCAACATAACACAAGTGACACAAAATTCCTCAAATCTGGGTTGGCATTGATCTTATGCCGTTAGTTGATGGTAACCTTGTTACTTTCCTTAACCACAAGAAATCACTTATATACATTAGTTTTAGGTAGGCATTTAGAAGTGAGATCTGTTGTTATTTACAACATACATTCATCCACTTGTTACTTTATTCTACAGAGATATAATAAGATGGCGATGGGTAGAACACAAAGAGGTTATTCAGTGCTTTACTTATTCCAATCTTTATATTTCGAGAGAAAGTCATTTTAGTAGATTTTTCTTAAGGAAAATCATCAAATGTTGATTTCCTTTATATGTTATATTATATAATACTTTTAATAAAAGTCCCTTTCAAAGATGTACTTTGAAGAGCCATCATCCCTTTTATGTGTCGCTGTGTTTGATATCGATTTTGCATTCAATGTTCATTGGATCATCGCAGCTTTAATATCGTTATCCTTTGCTGACTTCTACCTCAACTAGTTGATCCAAATCAGTCAGTGGACGTTGCATTTGCGTGTTGTATTTCAGTGTGGCTAATTATCAATAATTTTACTCCTTTTTTCAGATTTCCCTTCAGGGAAATCAGCTATTGGGGTCGTACTCATGACGCAATTTTCGAAAAATTCTGCAAATGTCCATCCTACCCAGAAGATGAGGTCCCAGAGTTGCAGGAGTTTGCAGGTTTCAACTCAAGAACGTGTTTCCAGCAAGATGGGGCCACTTGCCATACCTCAAATGACTCAATGGAAGTTGTTAACAAATTAAGTCATTTGGCGAAGGGGTAACATCAACTGGCCTCCCAGAAGCCCCGACCTTAGCCCGCTTGACTATTTTGCATGGGGATACCTTAAAAGTAAGGTTTATCAAAACAATCCGACGAATCTAACCCAGTTAAAGCAAAACAGGTCAGAAATGGCAGCAATATCGATAGCTATGTGTCAACGTGTTATCGTCAATCTTCGTTTCCGTTTAGAACAGTGCCAGCAACGTAACGGTCATCATTTGGATAACCTCATCTTTTCCAAATAATTCTCCAATTCATATGCTAATAATAAACAATAAACTTTTTTATTGCATACAAATAATTTTTGTTTCATTGAACTTACAAATACCTGATACCCTTTCTGGCCACCTTATATATATATATATATATATAGATATATATATATATATATATATATATATATGCTAACGCTCTAGCGGTCGCAAATTTTGTTTAACC
>CM032231.1:4567500-4790000 GCA_019009955.1 Riptortus pedestris | reverse complement strand
GACGTATAATAACAGAGATATTTCAAAATGCCCTCTTCTTACCCCCCCCCTCCCACTTCATTTTAGTTATAACTAAAAACGTTTAAATGTCGATGTTTGTACCAATCAAACCAAAATTGCGACAACTAGAGCGGTAACAGACATATATATATATATATAATTTTGAACCTCATTTTTGTCATCTCCTAGGTAGGATCGATGGACATTTATTCAAAAGTCGCGTCATCAGTACAACCTCAATAGCTGATTTTGCTTTAAGAAGAATCTGAAAAAAGAAGCGAATTTATCCATAATTAGTTACACTAAAATGCACCGTCCACTGACTGATTTGGATCAACTAGTTGAGGTAGAAGTCAGCAAAGGATGAGGATATTAAAGCCAAGCCAATGAACGTTGCATACAAAATCGATATCAATCTAAACATCGAAGATGAAAGGGATGATCGCTCTTCAAAGTGGTTGAAAGGGACTTTTATTAAAAGTATTAAAGCGAAAAACAAAATTGGATACTCGGGGATTAATTTAAAGGATCAGAGATTAAACTCGACCAAGAGCAGGGCTGGTAGAAATATAAAAAAACGGATGAGACAAACTGACAGTTTCTCATTTACCAAAGCATTAAAAAAAAAGAGAGAAAAAAAAGAAAAAAAGATGAACTTGAATCAATATGCGTGGTTAGGTTTAATATACCTCCTTCAGTGCGCTCCTTTAAAGGATTTTAATGTAGAATTGCTGGAAGATATTGAAAAAATTCTAAGAAGCACCTATAAATAAGTTCTGTAAGTGGAAATATTATAGCAGCCACGTAGACTAAGGTTAATATGAGCAATGTGGGATGGGGTTAGTATGAATTTAAGTGGGAAGAATTTTAAAATATTTAAACATATAACACAAGCTATTAAAATTATTTTAGAGTTGATAAATGAATTAGGTTATCTGACATTTAGCAATCATTACTAAAGTGAGTTATTTTAGCAGATTTCCCAAGGGAAATCAGTTATTGAGGTCGTACTCAGGACGGAATTTTCGAAATTTTTCTTCAAATGTCCATCGATCCTACATAGTAGATGACGAAAATGAGGTCCGTTCAAAACTGTATATATATATAAAATTGTAACCTCTGTCTGTACATTGATTTTTTTCGCAAAATTTCACGATAACTTTTCGTTTCACATGTCATAGACACCATAACTGCATTTTGTTTCTTTGGTGTCTGTTTGTTTGTTTATTTGTTTGTTACCTTTTCACGCATAAACGGCTGAACCGAAATTTATGAAACTTGGTATGTATATTACTACTAACCCAACTTAGACTTTAGGCTATATTAATATCCTCTGAGACGAACAGGAGTGGGGGTTATAAGGGAAGCCAGAAATTAAAAATAGCAATATTTCGATTCTTATTGGTTTTTCGGCAAATATGCACATAACAAAAGTTGTTTATTGTGTAATTTAGAGTAACTTTTGTTATATTCACTTTTGCCGTATACGAAAGTATAAATGAGTTATACTCTAAAAACTATAGCAGGAGTCCACAATTTTATTTGGCACAAAAGACTCAACCGAACTAAACCAAACTCGGTATTTGAATTAGCACTAACGCCTTCCTTATAATAAGCCATACTAACATTTCTAGGGACGGGCAGGAGTGAGGGTTATATGGTCAAAATATTGTGCAAAGTAAAGCCTTGCCAAAAAAAATACCATCAACCATTCAGCCTCAAATGAATTCCCGGGCGAAGCCGGGTATCTGAGCTAGTATATATATATATATATACTAGCTCAGATACCCGGCTTCGCTCGGGAATTAATTTGAGCCTGAATTGTGATGGCATTTTTTTGGCAATGCTTTACTTTGCATAATATTTTGACATTTACCCGTCCCAGTGTTTAGGGTTAATACCCGTCGTTTCTGTGTATTTGTTAATAATAAAATAATTTTTTATGTAAGTCTTCACTGTCCTCCATATTGTCATAATTCCCGTTTCCTGTGCATTATGCATAGATTTGAATTATTAAGGACAAAATATTAACATACTTTTGAATTATTTTTTCCGGTGAGGTACCTGATAGTTCATATTAAAAAGAATTGTTGAGAAAATTTCTCTAAATAACAAAATAAACAACTTTTGGCATGTGCTTATTTGCAGAAAACCCAATAGAAAACGAAATACCGCTTTTATTTCAGACCTCCCTTACAACCCCCACTCCTGCCCGTCCCTAGAAATGTTGGTATGGCTTGTTATAATGAAGGCATTAGTCCTAATACACGTACCGAGTTTTATTTAGTTCGGTTGATTCTTTTGTGCCAAATAAAATTTTGACTCCCGCTATAATTTTTAGCGTATAACGCCTTTATACTTCGGTATACGACGATAGTGTATATAACAAAAGTTTCTCCATATAACATAATAAACAACTTTTGTTATGTGCATATTTGCTGAAAAAGCAATAGGAAACGAAATATCGCTATTTTTAATTTCAGGCCTCCCTTACAACCCCCACTCCTGCCCGTCCCTAGTAATGTTAGTATGGCTTATTATAAGGAAATCGTTAGTATTAATTCACATAGCGAGTTTGGTTTAGTTCGGTTGAGTCTATTGTGCCAAATAAAATTGTGGACTCTCCGCTATAGTTTTTAGTGTATAACTCATTTATACTTCCGTATACGGCAAAAGTGCATATAACAAAAGTTACTCTAAATTACAAAATAAACAACTTTTGTTATGCGCATATTTGCTGAAAAAGCATTAGGAAACGAAATATCGCCATTTTTAATTTTAGGCCTCCCTTATAACCCCCACTCCTGTTCGTCTTAGAGAATATTAATATAGCCTAAAGTCTAAGTTGGGCTAGTAGTAATATACATTCCAAGTTTCATAAAATTCGGTTCAGCCGTTTATGCGTGAAAAGGTAACAAACAAACAAACAAACAAATAAACAAACAAACAAACAAACAGACACCAAAGAAACAAAATGCAGTTATGGTGCCTATGACATGTGAAACGAAAAGTTATCGTGAAAATTCGCGAAAAAAATCAATGTACAGACAGAGGTTACAATTTTATATATATAGTATATTATATATATATATATATATATATATATATATTTTTATATATTATTTGTCTTGACTTTACCGCTCTAGGGGTCGAAATTTTTGTTTGATCGTCACCAAACTCCATATTTAGTCATTTTGTGTAAAAAGAAAGATCAAGTTCGTTAACGGCTGAAATCGGATTGGGGGGGGGGGTTAGAGGGGAGGATTTTCGAAAATTCAAAATATTTCCGTTACTATACGTTGGATGGAAAAATTATAGAATAGAATCAATCTTATTACAAATTAAATTTACTTGAATATTGACCGAGATATTTGCACTTTTATAAAATCTGGGCGGATAACGGATGAGAGTGAGTTTCCCGCCAAATGCTAGGTCGGCCGTTTCCTTAACTGTTCGGCTCTCGTGAAATTTCTCTTTTGTATAACTTCACGCGGGAAATCTGCCTGCGTGACGGACTTTTATTGACAAAACTTTGTGCTTTGTTGACAATTAGATTCTGTTCGGTCGACAATCTAATTATCAACTAAACACGAAGTCCTGGCAATAAAATAACTCACTTGAGGACAGATTGCTGATTGTTACATTACTAAAGCCAATTATTACCTCCAATTTTTTCACTGGTATTTATTTCCATTAAAGAACAAAATAAAAATACCATACCATGAATCTAGTGGCACTATGATATAAGAGCCAAAAACCTTCAGTTTTATTATCTGACGAACAAAAAAGTCCGTCACAACACAAATTCTCTATTTCTATGTGCAAAACCAGTGAGTAGAAGGGGGGGGGGGAGGGTTACTGAAGGCTGAAAATAACAAAGTTCGCATAACCTGCTCAATATGTGAGTTCTAAGAAATGAATAGAACAACAATTGTAAACCATAAACAGTTCAGCAAGATTGTTTCTCATTTAACCCAGTAGTGCTTAATGTGACATATATATGTTAAGGCGGGAGGGGCCTCTTTGGAATTAGCTGCAGAGTAAACAAAGGTGTGAAGGCTTGATCCTGTATGATCATTAGGACCTCCAAACACTCCTTTATCAATCTAAAACCTACCTCTGAGCTATCAACACCTGTTTTCGCTTTACCAAGTGTTTTTTTCCCTCCTTCATCTTGGTGATTTTAGGACATGGAGTTTATCAACAAAGAGTAAGTACTTGAACTTGTCTGAATTTATTTAAATTTTTTTTTAGCTGTAATTAGTTTCTATACAAATTAGACTATTGAACCTTAATTATATATTTAATCTTTTGAGTTGTATTTACGCTCAAAATCTTAAAGACACCCCCTAACCCAACAAGATATCAAAGACACCCCCTAACCCAACAAGATATCAAAGACACCCCCTAACCCAACAAGATATCAAAGACACCCCCTAACCCAACAAGATATCAAAGACACCCCCTAACCCAACAAGATATCAAAGACACCCCCTAACCCAACAAGATATCAAAGACACCCCCTAACCCAACAAGATATCAAAGACACCCACTTGGAATCCGTTATCAAAAATGCTTGGACTGACAATAGATTGTGGATGGGGGCCCCCTAACCCAACAAGATATCAAAGACGCCCACTTGGGCCTTAATCCTTCAAAACTTCTCTAACTAGCTATACTAGCATAAAGTGGACGTAAATAAATAAAAAACTTCTCCAGAATCCTTCACGTCTTAAATATCTAAATATTATTTCAATATTTTTGGCTACGTCTACCATAATTGGATCTCATTTAATGGGCTACTTGGTTAACAACTTATTGATTACCCTCCATCAATATATCAATAACAATTTATATATATTGTATAATAATGAACCGTGAAGCACGCTAGAGTAATTATTTCCATGTCAATAATGACATAATGAGAAAAAAAAAAGAAAGTCCGTCACGCATGGACCCAAGAACTTAACCCATGTCGTATATAACACAAATGATTTTCTTTTAGGATTATCTATTTAGTATAAAATATGATAACAACGATTATAAATATAATTGACATTAGATAATGTATTGTATGGGATATGTAGTCCATAGCAGACTTGATTCAGAATGACATGGCCTTGGTTCAACAAGATGTTCTAACAGCGCCATTCAGAGGAGAGCCATCACAGCAGTCTCTATTTTCATTAAATGTTATCAAAACATAGTAGGATACGTCATTTGTTTTTCTATAAACAATTTTCAAATATTATGTCAATTAAATTATTTACAAGGGAATACGTCATTTGTTTTTCTATATAACAATTTCAATAATATTATGTCAATTTTCAATTTTTTAACAACTCTAAAACACACGTTATTTAATTTGTTGGCATGCAAATTTAATAAAGGATGGCAAACTATTAATGCTGAGCAACTGCCCCCAGCTTATAGAGCAACGTACCTCAGCACAAATTAATTTAGACCGATATTAATGACTAATATTAAGTAGTTTTATTTAATGATTGAACAATTTTGAAAGTATTCATCTCGAGTATAAAAAAAATCCGTCATTCATGAAGTTCTTTAGGTTATTTTTATACAAAGAGTATTTTTTTAATAGATTTGATACATTCAGGCAGAGCGTTAGTTTTACTCCTGAAAATGATAAGCTTTTCTCGAAGTATTTATGTTTGTGGTTGGGGGCTTGGAGCATGTTCTTGTTTTATTATTATGTGTTATACTATTTTTGAAGGATGAGTTCATGTTTTGCTTCACATACAATATAGTTTGGTGCATATATATTGAGGGAAAAGTCATTATTTTCTGTTGGATATAAACCTTATTGCTCCCTTTTGCAATTTAAATATCAAAATGTGATTTTTGGAGTTGCTCCAATTCATAACACCATAAGTTAATATACTGTGGATATATCCATAGTATATTAATAGTAGAGTTTACAATGGAAGATATTTTTTTAACACATTTTAATAAGAAACAATGCGATTTTAGCAGGTAGAACCTCTTCTTTACTCCAGCCAGAGGTGATATGTTGGCCATAGAATCTACAGGACCTTAGAGTACACGGCGGAAAGGAATGAAGAAGAAAAGGATTTAGCTATAGGATAATGGTAGTTAATAACTATGAATCAAATCCTTCAATATTTCAAATTATCCACCATCCAGGCATTCATCTACGAGGCAAGTATAAGCTGCTACTACTTTCTGTCGACTAGTCACTACCACAATACACAGGACGGCATTTAAGCAGATTTACCTCCGCTGAAATCAGCTATTGAGGTTGTACTCAAAATGGGATTTTCGAAAAAATGTCTTCAAATGTCTATCAATCCTACCAGGAGATAACGAAAATGAAGTCCGTTCAAAATTTATATATGTATATATATATTTGTCTCAACGCTCCAGCGGACGTAATTTTTATCTGATACCAAACTCGATATTTAAATGTTATATATATAATGAGGATCAAGTTCGTTAACGGCTAAAATCGGACAAGTGGGAGGGGGGGGGATAATTTCCAAAATTCAAAATATCCCCATTGTTATGCGTCGGATTTAAAAATTGTTTAGAATAAATCTTAGTGCAAATAGAATGATCTATAAATGTTGTTATATACATGTTTTCTCTATATTGAATATTAACCGAGATATTTCCGTATGTTAGTTTTTGGCCATCAGCAAACCCCCACTCTTACTCATGTCATATTAATTATAAGTATAGCATATTATATATATTATAGTATATCATAAACCACTTCATTCCAAGGTTAAATACCAAATATGGTTTACATTGAACTATTACTTTGTGAGACACCTGTGCATACGTCATGTGTCAACAATTAAGATTTTTCGTTATTTACTCGAAAATGTTTATATGACCTTCACCATCCTTGATATTTAGCCATTTCAATCAACACTAAATATTATATTTGGTATTGGCTGAATTCGGAGGTGGAATAGTGGTGGTTTAGAGAAATGGGGAATTAGAAAATTCAAAATATCTTCGTTATTATGACTCGGATCATAAAATGTTTTAGAAACAATCTTGTTAAACTGTTGATTTTCTACAAGTGTTATTCTATGCTTTTTGTGAGTTACTTAAGTATTAAGCGACTACTTCCTGAGATTTTTACATATAACTAAAGAATACGTGGTGAGATGAAATCACCTGTCTATTATAGCAGAAATCTGCTTAGTTTACGCAGCCCATGAGTCCCGTGACGGTCTTTTTCATCAAGGATATTTGCAATTATACATTTCACACCTTTGTAAACTCCTATACCTCCAGGTGGGTTTCGAATATCGAAAAAATAAACTTTAGATTTACACAGAAAGTTCAGGCACGAAGTTTTGTGACGGTATAATAAATAATAAATTGTGAAGTGAAAAAAAAAAAAAAAAATCACAAGATTGAAAAGAATAGTATTTACATGAGACACACATTACTGTTACAAGCCATTCAGTTCAAAATAATAAAATATTATGCAACATTTCCCATAATAAAAGTGAAGCTCTGGACTATCTGACCATAAATTCTGAACTACTGGTTGTCAGGTCATTATTTTTTCTATTTGAATAAAATGCCAAAGCTAAGGTTGTTCTTTTAAAATAAAACAGATAGTTACAGGGAATGTAATTCTGTTTTTTCTCTGTTTCCGGCCCCCTCCCCATTCCATCGTTTTCTTTTTCCAATTCCTCAGCAGGGTGAGCCAGCGATGCATATTTCAGAGCAGAACCCTTTTTACAATGACCGTTCAAGGGTGAAGATGAATTAGATTGTCTCGAAAAAGAAATTATTCTGCTCTTTCTTTTTTACTTCCTTTAATTCCGAAGACTGGCTCATTTTAACATCTCATAATAAAAAGTCTTCTTTCTGTCAAAGACCTTCCTCCATCAAGGAAAAAAACTATAGAAATTATTCAACGGGATATAGTTCTAACAAAGGAGAAATGCTGATATCACAATGATGGGAAACAATATTGTGGGGGATAAATGTTGACAAGCGAGTGACACGATTGTTCCCGTTTTCAGATTAAAATCGAAGGTTGACTTATAGTAACGAAGATAATTCGAATTTTCGAAAATCGCCCCTCTAACCCCCCCCCCCCTTCCACTGGTTCGATTTCAGCCATTAACGAACTTGATCTTTCTTTTATTAAAAAAAAAATATCGAAATTGGTAACGATTAAACCATAATTGCGACCGCTAGAGCGGTAACAGACAAATATATAGATATATACATATATAACATTTTGAACGGGCCTCATTTTCTCCATCTACTACCAAAGATCAAGGGGCATTAGATGAAATGTTTCGATAAAATTTCGTGTGTTAAAAGAGCATTGACGATGACACTATGCATCGCAAGTGCTTTGTCGCTTTAATAATTCTTTATTGTGTGGCGTTTGGCCTTTTTACTCAACCTGCAATATAATTAACTTCAACCTGTCAGAAAATCAGTTTCAGAATCTAGGAAGAACATACAGAAATTATTTACAAATAATTCACCTTATTTTTTCTGTGGACAGACCTTTACTAGTTAATAAGAAAAATAGATATCTGCGAATATTCGTCCATTCTACAATATTGGCTGATGAAAGGGGGAAGAGGGAGGGACGGGCTGGACGAAATGGAATTGCAAGAAAATTGGATAAACCCGTAGATTTGGAAAGATTAAATCTACTTTTTCATAACCGGTTTAAATGCAGAGAGCGGAGGTTGGAACTCAACCCATTTCCGCTGGGGGACACAATTTGAATTTAGAGGTGGGGGGGGGTTATAACGGGGGGAGGGGGAACAGCTACTTCTCCAGCTCAAGGAATGCCTCTTATTTATGATAACAATCCTCGTATGGCCTTAACTTGCAACGAGATGGTTCGCTGGTTCATGCATGCAGTTGGTTTTGCAGGTCGTATCTATGCAAGAACATACCACTAGGTCTCTTGCAATAAGCCGTCACGAAGGGCCTCCGTAAACTAGGCACATTTACCATCCGCTTGAATGACGGAGACCACGTGGTTCGCATTAAACGATAACTTACTCTCAATAAGGACACCAAGAAAACAAGGCTCGGAATCTAGCATGGACTAGAGATAATAATCTTAGAATGAAAATACCATGCCTAAGAGTATGGACTTACAAAAAAAACGAAAAACTACAATAACTCTGTTAATATTCAAATTCAAGGAACATATTGAGGAAATTAATGGTCAATAAAATTGACAATATAACATTAGACATTAATGATCAATAAAATTGACAATATCCCTCCCTCCCTCATTCTTCCATGGCCACTCTTCTCATGGCAGGGATAATTTCCTTTAGGCACCCGTTGTTTACTACAAATACGCTATTTGCAATCTTTGCTGGTAGACCTCGTTTCAAGTTATATTTTACGATCCTCAGCTGAAGTTCAAGGTCAATAGGTAATTGTCCTGCAATGATTTGGAGTGCATCGGTGGATATTGTGCAATACGCTCTTGTTGTAAGAAGTAGTGCTTTTCTTTGGGTTCGGGCCAGAAGATTTTTCTCATTTCTAGTAAGGTTGTTCCCCCAAATAGGAGCACCGTATAAAGCTATGGGCAGGTATAATGCCTTATATAATATATTTCTGCATTTATAATTTAGGCCCCAAATTTTTCCTGCCAGACAATTTAATCGTGCATATTTCATATTCACTTTGCTCGGGAGCAGTTTTATATGTTGAATGCAAGTGAGATGTTCGCCAATTGACACTCCTTAATTGTGACTCCACCAATACTGACTTTTGGAGGGGAATTCTTATTTAGTTTTCCTTTTAAGAAGAAGCGTGATTTGTTTGCATTGAGACTCAGCTTATTATTTTCACACCACTCCAGGATGATATTAGTAGCGAGTGAAGCTTAAATTTCTATCTCGCGCCTGGACTCTGCCTCAAATATGACTCCTAAGTCATCCATAAAAGCAAGTGATGTTAGTCCTGCGTCCACTAGTAGTAATAAAACTGGATTCATTATTATTTTCCAGCCGTCAGGATCGAAAACAGATTCTTGTGGTACTCCCCTTTCTACAAGTTTTATTATTTTACCGCTTGGGATATTGACGAATACTTTCCTGTTATGAAAATAGTTTTTAAGGAGATGGTAAATGTTTTTAGGGCAATTCATTTTCTTCAGCTCGGAGTAAAGAAGAAGGCCACCATAAGTTGTTAAATGCTCCAGATACATCGTAGAATACTCCAAAAACATATTTAGAGTTTGATGTAAGTGTGAAATCATACATGGTTTTTATAGCATCCGTAGTAGATCTTCCTTTAGTACAACCAAACTGGAATCTGGATCGGGTTGCCCTGATTATGTCTCTGAGTGAACTGAAAATAAGTTTTTCTAATATTTTACCGAATATGGGGAGAAGGCAGATTGGCCGGTAGCAATTTGCATCGATCACTTCATATTTGCCAGCCTTTAAAATGGCTATCACATCAGCTTCTTTCCAAAGGGTAGGGAAGACACCTTCTTCCAAACATCGATTGAATATGGCATGTAGTGGATCGAGCAAGCTCTGTTAGCATTTTTTAATTACTAAGCCTTCAATCATGTCTGGACCTGCAGCTTGTCCGGATTTAATTGAATCGATGGCCATTTCAACATCAAGCTTGTCCCAAGGAGCTGCATTTTGAGTTTCTGGAGGATCAATTGTGTCGTTTCTCATAAATGTTTTGACAGGTTTTTCCAGAGGATTCCATACCACCATATCACTAGTATTAGGCAAGTTTTTTGCACTGGCACGTTAGAGAGTTTGGGCCTGACTATCTCGAGAAGGCTCATCATGAGGGAAGCAATGATCTAGAGTTTCCTGAACAGTTTCGGCAGCGTTTCTAGTGTAACCTGCATCACATTTAATAGAGAGATAAATTTTACTAAGACAATTTTTGGACAAGACATTTCGAAATGGGTTTCCCCAGGGGTTAGTTTTGCATTGTTTTGCAATAAATGTTAGCCATGATTCAGTTTTTGCTTTAGTTATTTCAGTTTTGAAGTTTCGAAGAGTCTCATAATAGGATTTCTTAACCCGCGAGCGGGCGCGCTCTTTTCTATGACGCGAGCGGGCGCGTGTAGTATTTTGTGCTACAATCAATTTTTCTATTTTCCCTTATTCAGATCTTTGGGTATGTATTCATTTTACTTTATACTTTCAAATCGTCGATTATACAGTGTTTTAATATCATTTTAAAGATATATTTTATTTTTATAGATGTATGGGAAAAAATAAAATATTATTCAGTTATGCATAGGAATTTTATTAGTTTATTAATAATTTATAATAAATTATAATGATAATTTATTAGTTATATTTATATAATTATAGTTTTAGTAATTTACAGAAGTTATTTTATTTTTACATTAGAGATTTTTTTAAAACAGTTTATCTAATATGTAAAAATACAAATGAATCGGTTCATATTTAATAAGAATTCCTATGGTCCAATTTTTATCTTCGAGTCCATAATTATCTAAAATCGAAAATAAATCTCTCCATTTATATAAACATCAAAATAACATACTAATTAATTTAATTCAAATAAATATGATGTAAAGATTAATCAAAAAATTGATTGCAAATAAATCACCTAATATAGAAATGTTGACATAAATAAATTGGCGTCCCCCCTACAATATAATATTAGGGCAATTACTTCTTTTATTATTTCGCTATCCTCACTCACGTTAGGAGCGTCCACATGATAAAACAAACCACTGTATTTTTTTATATGTTTTTTAACATGCAAATTTATGGCAGATGACCGCAAGTTATGGTGAGGTTGAAGTATTGTGTTTTCTTCCACATTGGGGGTGGGGGGGGGGGGGGGTGGGGGGGGGGGGGGGTGGGGGGGGGGGGGGGTGGGGGGGGGGGGGGGTGGGGGGGGGGGGGGGTGGGGGGGGGGGGGGGTGGGGGGGGGGGGGGGTGGGGGGGGGGGGGGGTGGGGGGGGGGGGGGGTGGGGGGGGGGGGGGGTGGGGGGGGGGGGGGGTGGGGGGGGGGGGGGGTGGGGGGGGGGGGGGGTGGGGGGGGGGGGGGGTGGGGGGGGGGGGGGGTGGGGGGGGGGGGGGGTGGGGGGGGGGGGGGGTGGGGGGGGGGGGGGGTGGGGGGGGGGGGGGGTGGGGGGGGGGGGGGGTGGGGGGGGGGGGGGGTGGGGGGGGGGGGGGGTGGGGGGGGGGGGGGGTGGGGGGGGGGGGGGGTGGGGGGGGGGGGGGGTGGGGGGGGGGGGGGGTGGGGGGGGGGGGGGGTGGGGGGGGGGGGGGGTGGGGGGGGGGGGGGGTGGGGGGGGGGGGGGGTGGGGGGGGGGGGGGAAATTCTGTCTACACCGTTCAGGTAATGGCAGCTGTCATCATGGCGAATATACTTCGAATTCACTTCGAATTCAAATTCTGTCTCGAGTAGTCTCTAGGTACAGCTGTCAAAACGCGAATGTCAAACGGAATTTGTACAAACAGCTTAGGTCTACTGTCTACCCGATTCATAGTATTAATGTCTCTAGGTTCAAGGCCACAACCATTAGGCGAATCACTGGCAGCTATCGAATTATATTAATTCTATTCAACCATCAGTATATAATGTCTACCTGTCACTTCGGAAAACCATCAGACCATCACTATTCTATATTACTGTCTCGTTCATACCTCAGTGTACAGATGTCAAACGTATTTGCTACAAACCCATTAGGCGATCACTAAAGTGCAGCTTCACTTCGAATTATATATAAATTCTGTCTACCAGTTCCCATAGTACAGCTGTCAAAAATGGAATTTGCCACAAACCATTAGGCGATCACTAAAGGCACCATCACTTCGAATTCTATATAAATTCTGTCTACCCGATCAACCATCAGTATATAATGTCTCTAGGTACAGCTGTCAAACGGAATTTGCCAACAAACCATCAGGCGATCACTAAAGGCACCTTCACTTCGAATTCTATAAATTCTGTCTACCCGTTCAACCATCAGTATATAATGTCTCTAGGTACAGCTGTCAAATGGAATTTGCCACAAACCATTAGGCGATCACTAAAGGCAGCTTCACTTCGAATTATATAAATTCTGTCTACCCGTTCAACCATCAGTATATAATGTCTCTAGGTACAGCTGTCAAACGGAATTTCCCACAAACCATTAGGCGATCACTAAAGGCCACTTCAAATCGAATTCTATAAATTCTGTCTACCCGTTCAACCATCAGTATATAATGTCTCTAGGTACAGCTGTCAAACGGAATTTCCCACAAACCATTAGGCGATCACTAATGGCCACTTCACTTCGAATTCTATAAATTCTGTCTACCCGTTCAACCATCAGTATATAATGTCACTAGGCACAGCTGTCAAACGAAATTTGCCAACAAATCATTAGGCGATCACTAACGGCCACTTCACTTCGAATTCTATAAATTCTGTCTACCCGTTCAACCATCAGTATATAATGTCACTAGGCACAGCTGTCAAACGGAATTTGCTAGAAACCATTAGGCGATCACTAAAGGCAGCTTCACTTCGAATTATATAAATTCTGTCTACCCGTTCAACCATCAGTATATAATGTCTCTAGGTACAGCTGTCAAACGGAATTTGCCACAAACCATTAGGCGATCACTAAAGGCAGCTTCACTTCGAATTATATAAATTCTGTCTACCCGTTCAACCATCAGTATATAATGTCTCTAGGTACAGCTGTCAAACGGAATTTCCCACAAACCATCAGGCGATCACTAAAGGCACCTTCACTTCGAATTATATAAATTCTGTCTACCCGTTCAACCATCAGTATATAATGTCTCTAGGTACAGCTGTCAAACGGAATTTGCTACAAACCATTAGGCGATCACTAAAGGCAGCTTCACTTCGAATTATATAAATTCTGTCTACCAGTTCAACCATCAGTATATAATGTCTCTAGGTACAGCTGTCAAATGGAATTTGCCACAAACCATTAGGCGATCACTAAAGGCACCTTCACTTCGAATTCTATAAATTCTGTCTACCCGTTCAACCATCAGTATATAATGTCTCTAGGTACAGCTGTCAAACGGAATTTGCCAACAAACCATCAGGCGATCACTAAAGGCACCTTCACTTCGAATTCTATAAATTCTGTCTACCCGTTCAACCATCAGTATATAATGTCTCTAGGTACAGCTGTCAAACGGAATTTGCCAACAAACCATCAGGCGATCACTAAAGGCACCTTCACTTCGAATTCTATAAATTCTGTCTACCCGTTCAACCATCAGTATATAATGTCTCTAGGTACAGCTGTCAAACGGAATTTCCTACAAACCATTAGGCGATCACTAAAGGCCACTTCAAATCGAATTATATAAATTCTGTCTACCCGTTCAACCATCAGTATATAATGTCTCTAGGTACAGCTGTCAAACGGAATTTCCCACAAACCATTAGGCGATCACTAAAGGCCACTTCAAATCGAATTCTATAAATTCTGTCTACCCGTTCAACCATCAGTATATAATGACTCTAGGTACAGCTGTCAAACGGAATTTCCCACAAACCATTAGGCGATCACTAAAGGCCACTTCAAATCGAATTCTATAAATTCTGTCTACCCGTTCAACCATCAGTATATAATGTCTCTAGGTACAGCTGTCAAACGGAATTTGCCACAAACCATTAGGCGATCACTAAAGGCCACTTCAAATCGAATTCTATAAATTCTGTCTACCAGTTCAACCATCAGTATATAATGTCTCTAGGTACAGCTGTCAAACGGAATTTGCCACAAACCATTAGGCGATCACTAAAGGCCACTTCAAATCGAATTCTATAAATTCTGTCTACCAGTTCAACCATCAGTATATAATGTCTCTAGGTACAGCTGTCAAACGGAATTTCCCACAAACCATTAGGCGATCACTAAAGGCCACTTCAAATCGAATTATATAAATTCTGTCTGCCAGTTCAACCATCAGTATATAATGTCTCTAGGTACAGCTGTCAAACGGAATTTCCCACAAACCATTAGGCGATCACTAATGGCCACTTCACTTCGAATTCTATAAATTCTGTCTACCCGTTCGACCATCAGTATATAAAGTCACTAGGCACAGCTGTCAAACGGAATTTGCCAACAAACCATTAGGCGATCACTAATGGCCACTTCACTTCGAATTATATAAATTCTGTCTACCAGTTCAACCATCAGTATATAATGTCTCTAGGTACAGCTGTCAAATGGAATTTGCCACAAACCATTAGGCGATCACTAAAGGCACCTTCACTTCGAATTCTATAAATTCTGTCTACCCGTTCAACCATCAGTATATAATGTCTCTAGGTACAGCTGTCAAACGGAATTTGCCAACAAACCATCAGGCGATCACTAAAGGCACCTTCACTTCGAATTCTATAAATTATGGCTACCCGTTCAACCATCAGTATTTTAATGTCTCTAGGTACAGCTTTCAAACGGAATTTGCCACAAACCATTAGGCGATCACTAAAGGCAGCTTCACTTCGAATTATATAAATTCTGTCTACCCGTTCAACCATCAGTATATAATGTCTCTAGGTACAGCTGTCAAACGGAATTTGCCACAAAACCATTAGGCGATCACTAAAGGCAGCTTCACTTCGAATTTTATATAAATTCTGTCTACCCGTTCAACCATCAGTCATATAATGTCTCTAGGTACAGCTGTCAAACGGAATTTGCCAACAAACCATCAGGGCGATCACTAAAGGCACCTTGACCTCGAAATCACTTAATTCTGTCTACCCGTTCAACCATCAGTATATAATGTCTCTAGGTACAGCTGTCAAACGGAATTTGCCACAAACCATTAGGCGATCACTAAAGGCAGCTTCACTTCGAATTATATAAATTCTGTCTACCCGTTCAACCATCAGTATATAATGTCTCTAGGTACATCTGTCAAACGGAATTTCCCACAAACCATTAGGCGATCACTAATGGCCACTTCACTTCGAATTCTATAAATTCTGTCTACCCGTTCAACCATGAGTATATAATGTCTCTAGGTACAGCAGTCAAACGGAATTTTCCACAAACCATCAGGCGATCACTAAAGGCACCTTCACTTCGAATTATATAAATTCTGTCTACCCGTTCAACCATCAGTATATAATGTCTCTAGGTACAGCTGTCAAACGGAATTTGCCAACAAACCATCAGGCGAACACTAAAGGCACCTTCACTTCTAATAATATAAATTATGTATACCCGTACAACCATCAGTATATAATTTCACTAAGGTACAGCTGTCAAACGGGATTTGCCAACAAACCATCAGGCGTTCACTAAAGGCAACCTTCACTTCGAATTCTATAAATTCTGTCTACCCGTTCAACCATCAGTATATAATGTCTCTAGGTACAGCTGTCAAACGGGAATTTGCCACAAACCATTAGGCGATCACTAAAGGCCAGCTTCACTTCGAATTATATAAATTCTGTCTACCCGTTCAACCATCAGTATAATGTCTCTAGGTACATCTGTCAAACGGAATTTCCCACAAACCATTAGGCGATCACTAATGGCCACTTCACTTCGAATTCTATAAATTCTGTCTACCCGTTCAACCATCAGTATATAATGTCACTAGGCACAGCTGTCAAACGGAATTTGCTAGAAACCATTAGGCGATCACTAAAGGCAGCTTCACTTCGAATTATATAAATTTTGTCTACCAGTTCAACCATCAGTATATAATGTCTCTAGGTACAGCTGTCAAATGGAATTTGCCACAAACCATTAGGCGATCACTAAAGGCACCTTCACTTCGAATTCTATAAATTCTGTCTACCCGTTCAACCATCAGTATATAATGTCTCTAGGTACAGCTGTCAAACGGAATTTGCCAACAAACCATCAGGCGATCACTAAAGGCACCTTCACTTCGAATTCTATAAATTCTGTCTACCCGTTCACCATCAGTATATAAAGTCATCTAGGTACAGCTGTCAAAAGGAATTTGCTAGAAACCATTAGGCGATCACTAAAGGCAGCTTCACTTCGAATTATATAAATTCTGTCTACCCGTTCAACCATCAGTATATAATGTCTCTAGGTATAGCTGTCAAACGGAATTTCCCACAAACCATTAGGCGATCACTAAAGGCCACTTCAAATCGAATTCTATAAATTCTGTCTACCCGTTCAACCATCAGTATATAATGTCTCTAGGTACAGCTGTCAAACGGAATTTTCCACAAACCATTAGGCGATGACTAATGGCCACTTCACTTCGAATTCTATAAATTCTGTCTACCCGTTCAACCATCAGTATATAATGTCACTAGGCACAGCTGTCAAACGGAATGTGCTACAAACCATTAGGCGATCACTAAAGGCAGCTTCACTTCGAATTATATAAATTTTGTCTACCAGTTCAACCATCAGTATATAATGTCTCTAGGTACAGCTGTCAAATGGAATTTGCCACAAACCATTAGGCGATCACTAAAGGCACCTTCACTTCGAATTCTATAAATTCTGTCTACCCGTTCAACCATCAGTATATAATGTCTCTAGGTACAGCTGTCAAACGGAATTTGCCAACAAACCATCAGGCGATCACTAAAGGCACCTTCAATTCGAATTGTATAAAGTCTGTCTACCCGTACAACCAGCAGTATATAATGTGTCTAGGTACAGCTGTCAAATGGAAATTTCCCACAAAACCATTAGGCGATCACTAATGGCCACGTCACTTCGAATTATATATAAATTCTGTC
This sequence comes from Riptortus pedestris, assembly GCA_019009955.1. Taxonomy (NCBI): domain Eukaryota; kingdom Metazoa; phylum Arthropoda; class Insecta; order Hemiptera; family Alydidae; genus Riptortus; species Riptortus pedestris. Next base: position 4,772,258 of record CM032231.1, on the reverse strand, counting down.
TACCCGTTCAATATCAGTATATAATGTCTCTAGGCACAGCTGTCAAACGGAATTTGCCAAAAAAACCATATGGCGATCACTAATGGCCACGTCACTTCGAATTATATAAATTCTGTCTACCCGTTCAACCATCAGTATATAATGTCACTAGGCACAGCTGTCAAACGGAATTTGCCAACAAACCATATGGCGATCACTAACGGCCACTTCACTTCGAATTCTATAAATTCTGTCTACCCGTTCAACCATCAGTATATAATGTCTCTAGGTACAGCTGTCAAACGGAATTTGCCAACAAACCATCAGGCGATCACTAAAGGCACCTTCACTTCGAATTCTATAAATTCTGTCTACCCGTTCAACCATCAGTATATAATGTCTCTAGGTACAGCTGTCAAACGGAATTTCCCACAAACCATTAGGCGATCATAAAGGCCACTTCAAATCGAATTCTATAAATTCTGTCTACCCGTTCAACCATCAGTATATAATGTCTCTAGGTACAGCTGTCAAACGTAATTTGCCACAAACCATTAGGCGATCACTAAAGGCCACTTCAAATCGAATTCTATAAATTCTGTCTACCAGTTCAACCATCAGTATATAATGTCTCTAGGTACAGCTGTCAAACGGAATTTGCCACAAACCATTAGGCGATCACTAAAGGCCACTTCAAATCGAATTCTATAAATTCTGTCTACAGTTCAAACCATCAGTATATAATGTCTCTAGGTACAGCTGTCAAACGGAATTTCCACCCAAACCATTAGGCGATCACTAAAGGCCACTTCAAAATCGAATTATATAATTCTGTCTGCCAGTTCACCATCAGTATATAATGTCTCTAGGTACAGCTGTCAAACGGAATTTCCCACAAACCATTAGGCGATCACTAATGGCCACTTCACTTCGAATTCTATAAATTCTGTCTACCCGTTCGACCATCAGTATATAAAGTCACTAGGCACAGCTGTCAAACGGAATTTGCCAACAAACCATTAGGCGATCACTAATGGCCACTTCACTTCGAATTATATAAATTCTGTCTACCAGTTCAACCATCAGTATATAATGTCTCTAGGTACAGCTGTCAAATGGAATTTGCCACAAACCATTAGGCGATCACTAAAGGCACCTTCACTTCGAATTCTATAAATTCTGTCTACCCGTTCAACCATCAGTATATAATGTCTCTAGGTACAGCTGTCAAACGGAATTTGCCAACAAACCATCAGGCGATCACTAAAGGCACCTTCACTTCGAATTCTATAAATTATGGCTACCCGTTCAACCATCAGTATATAATGTCTCTAGGTACAGCTGTCAAACGGAATTTGCCACAAACCATTAGGCGATCACTAAAGGCAGCTTCACTTCGAATTATATAAATTCTGTCTACCCGTTCAACCATCAGTATATAATGTCTCTAGGTACAGCTGTCAAACGGAATTTGCCACAAACCATTAGGCGATCACTAAAGGCAGCTTCACTTCGAATTATATAAATTCTGTCTACCCGTTCAACCATCAGTTATATAATGTCTCTAGGTACAGCTGTCAAAACAGAATTTGCCACAAACCATCAGGCGATCACTAATGGCAGCTTCACTTCGAATTATATAAATTCTGTCTACCCGTTCAACCATCAGTATATAATGTCTCTAGGTACAGCTGTCAAACGGAATTTGCCAACAAACCATCAGGCGATCACTAAAGGCAGCTTCACTTCGAATTATATAAATTCTGTCTACCCGTTCAACCATCAGTATATAATGTCTCTAGGTACATCTGTCAAACGGAATTTCCCACAAACCATTAGGCGATCACTAATGGCCACTTCACTTCGAATTCTATAAATTCTGTCTACCCGTTCAAACCATCAGTATATAATGTCACCTAGGCACAGCTGTCAAACGGACTTTGCCAAACAAACCATTAGGCGATCACTAATGGCCACTTTCACTTCGAATTCTATAAATTCTGCCTACCCGTTCAACCATCAGTATATAATGTCACTAGGCACAGCTGTCAAACGGAATTTGCTAGAAACCATTAGGCGATCACTAAAGGCAGCTTCACTTCGAATTATATAAATTCTGTCTACCAGTTTAACTATCAGTATATAATGTCTCTAGGTACAGCTGTCAAATGGAATTTGCCACAAACCATTAGGCGATCACTAAAGGCACCTTCACTTCGAATTCTATAAATTCTGTCTACCCGTTCAACCATCAGTATATAATGTCTCTAGGTACAGCTGTAAACGGAATTTTGACCAACAAACCCATCAGGCGATCACTAAAGGCACCTTCACTTCGAATTCTATAATTCTGTCTACCCGTTCAAACCATCAGTATATAATGTCTCTAGGTACAGCTGTCAAATGGGAATTTGCCACAAAACCATTAGGCGATCAATAAAGGCAGCTTCACTTCGAATTATATAAATTCTGTCTACCCGTTCAACCATCAGTATATAATGTCTCTAGGTACAGCTGTCAAACGGAATTTGCCACAAACCATTAGGCGATCACTAAAGGCAGCTTCACTTCGAATTATATAAATTCTGTCTACCCGTTCAAGCATCAGTATATAATGTCTCTAGGTACAGCTGTCAAACGGAATTTCCCACAAACCATCAGGCGATCACTAAAGGCACCTTCACTTCGAATTATATAAATTCTGTCTACCCGTTCAACCATCAGTATATAATGTCTCTAGGTACAGCTGTCAAACGGAATTTCCCACAAACCATTAGGCGATCACTAAAGGCCACTTCAAATCGAATTATATAAATTCTGTCTGCCAGTTCAACCATCAGTATATAATGTCTCTAGGTACAGCTGTCAAAAGGAATTTCCCACAAACCAGTAGGCGATCACTAATGGCCACTTCACTTAGAATTATATAAATTCTGTCTACCCGTTCAACCATCAGTATATATTGTCATTAGGCACAGCTGTCAAACGGTATTTGCCAACAAACCATATGGCGATCACTAATGGCCACTTCACTTCGAATTATATAAATTCTGTCTACCCGTTCAACCATCAGTATATAATGTCTCTAGGTACAGCTGTCAAACGGAATTTGCCACAAACCATCAGGCGATCACTAACGGCCACTTCACTTCGAATTCTATAAATTCTGTCTACCCGTTCAACCATCAGTATATAATGTCTCTAGGTACAGCTGTCAAACGGAATTTGCCAACAAACCATTAGGCGATCACTAAAGGCACCTTCACTTCGAATTCTATAAATTCTGTCTACCCGTTCAACCATCAGTATATAATGTCACTAGGCACAGCTGTCAAACGGAATTTGCTAGAAACCATTAGGCGATCACTAAAGGCAGCTTCACTTCGAATTATATAAATTCTGTCTACCCGTTCAACCATCAGTATATAATGTCTCTAGGTACAGCTGTCAAACGGAATTTGCCAACAAACCATCAGGCGATCACTAAAGGCACCTTCACTTCGAATTATATAAATTCTGTCTACCCGTTCAACCATCAGTATATAATGTCTCTAGGTACAGCTGTCAAACGGAATTTGCCACAAACCATTAGGCGATCACTAAAGGCAGCTTCACTTCGAATTATATAAATTCTGTCTACCCGTTCAACCATCAGTATATAATGTCTCTAGGTACAGCTGTCAAACGGAATTTGCCACAAACCATTAGGCGATCAATAAAGGCAGCTTCACTTCGAATTATATAAATTCTGTCTACCCGTTCAACCATCAGTATATAATGTCTCTAGGTACAGCTGTCAAACGGAATTTGCCAACAAACCATCAGGCGATCACTAAAGGCACCTTCACTTCGAATTCTATAAATTCTGTCTACCCGTTCAACCATCAGTATATAATGTCTCTAGGTACAGCTGTCAAACGGAATTTGCCACAAACCATTAGGCGATCACTAAAGGCAGCTTCACTTCGAATTATATAAATTCTGTCTACCCGTTCAACCATCAGTATATAATGTCTCTAGGTACATCTGTCAAACGGAATTTCCCACAAACCATTAGGCGATCACTAATGGCCACTTCACTTCGAATTCTATAAATTCTGTCTACCCGTTCAACCATCAGTATATAATGTCACTAGGCACAGCTGTCAAACGGACTTTGCCAACAAACCATTAGGCGATCACTAATGGCCACTTCACTTCGAATTCTATAAATTCTGTCTACCCGTTCAACCATCAGTATATAATGTCACTAGGCACAGCTGTCAAACGGAATTTGCTAGAAACCATTAGGCGATCACTAAAGGCAGCTTCACTTCGAATTATATAAATTCTGTCTACCAGTTTAACTATCAGTATATAATGTCTCTAGGTACAGCTGTCAAATGGAATTTGCCACAAACCATTAGGCGATCACTAAAGGCACCTTCACTTCGAATTCTATAAATTCTGTCTACCCGTTCAACCATCAGTATATAATGTCTCTAGGTACAGCTGTCAAACGGAATTTGCCAACAAACCATCAGGCGATCACTAAAGGCACCTTCACTTCGAATTCTATAAATTCTGTCTACCCGTTCAACCATCAGTATATAATGTCTCTAGGTACAGCTGTCAAATGGAATTTGCCACAAACCATTAGGCGATCACTAAAGGCAGCTTCACTTCGAATTATATAAATTCTGTCTACCCGTTCAACCATCAGTATATAATGTCTCTAGGTACAGCTGTCAAACGGAATTTGCCACAAACCATTAGGCGATCACTAAAGGCAGCTTCACTTCGAATTATATAAATTCTGTCTACCCGTTCAAGCATCAGTATATAATGTCTCTAGGTACAGCTGTCAAACGGAATTTCCCACAAACCATCAGGCGATCACTAAAGGCACCTTCACTTCGAATTATATAAATTCTGTCTACCCGTTCAACCATCAGTATATAATGTCTCTAGGTACAGCTGTCAAACGGAATTTCCCACAAACCATTAGGCGATCACTAATGGCCACTTCACTTCGAATTCTATAAATTATGGCTACCCGTTCAACCATCAGTATATAATGTCTCTAGGCACAGCTGTCAAACGGAATTTGCCAACAAACCATTAGGCGATCAATAAAGGCAGCTTCGCTTCGAATTATATAAATTCTGTCTACCCGTTCAACCATCAGTATATAATGTCTCTAGGTACAGCTGTCAAACGGAATTTGCCACAAATCATTAGGCGATCACTAAAGGCCACTTCAAATCGAATTATATAAATTCTGTCTGCCAGTTCAACCATCAGTATATAATGTCTCTAGGTACAGCTGTCAAACGGAATTTGCCACAAATCATTAGGCGATCACACATACCAACATTTATAGATCGTTTTATTTGCAATAAGATTGTTTCTATACAATTTTTCGATCCGACGTGTAGTAACAGAGATATTTCAAATTTTCGAAAATCCTCCCTTCTAAACCCCCCCTCCCCCTGGTCCGATTTCAGCAGTTAACGAACTTCATCTTTTTTTTTTTTTTTACATAAAACGACTAAATATCGAGTGGTTGTAACGATTAAACAATAATTGCGACTCTAATGCTAGAGCGGTAACAGACAAATATATATATATATATATATATATATATATATATATATATATATACAGTTTTGAACGGACCTCATCAATGGACATTTGAAGAAAAACTTTGGAAATTCCGTCATGACTACGCCCTCAATAGCTGATTTTCCTTAAGGGAACTCTGCTAAAATCAATTATAAAAAGTCTGTCATGTATACAAGCAAATTTCCATAGTGACGGAATGGCACACAACTCACATCTAGCCATATTGTTTTTTCCCATTTGTTAAGAAGGGTCTATAAAAATAAAATAAGCGTCGCCTATTTTAGGATGGGTATCCAATGCAAATGATAGACAGCTACATTGGAAAGAATATGACATACCGAAAGAAGAATGCCTTATTTTCCGTAATTGATAGCCTCAAAACCATAATTAGTGAAATATTTAGTTGAGCTGATGAATGCTCCAAGGACAGACGCGTTGGAAATAAACTTAAGACGTGAAAAGTAACAAATTCACAGCTTGTTGTTGGAAACGACTGTTTAAGTTATGAATAGTCATTCACGATTCAGATGAACTCTGTCCTTTCCACAATCGAATAACACCTAATACTTGCAAATAGCTAGGCTATTCATTATAGAGTTACTCATTCATGATACTTGCTCTCACTTCTTTTAGACTTCTATTAAGGGACATTATTTATAAAGGTTGACGCGATTTTAGAAATCATTCTTCAAATGCCATCGCTCCTACGTAAGAGACGATGATTATTTTATATATACAGGATGTTTGGTAAGGTGATAGACAATCTGCTACTGGTGTTCTACTCTTCTAAAGGAACAAAATTGTCCATATGATGTATGTTCCTATCCCTAATAGTATTGGTGAAAAGTCCGTCACGCAGGGGCTGCGCAAACTAAGCAGGTTTCCCATTTGATTTTACAATAGAGAAATCTGCCTACTAATAACGGCAGTAGTAGTAAGGACGGCAGTAGTTACGGAAATGGCCGTCCTAGCTCTCGGCGGAAAGTCCCGAACATCGCCGACTCCTGCCGACCACACACACAATACAAATGCAAATATCTCGGTTAATATTCAAGATACGGAATAAATGTATAGAACAATATTTACCGTAAATTTAATTTGTAACAAGATTGATTCTTTACAATTTTTCGATCCGACCCATAATAACGGAGATATTTCGAATTTTCAGAAATCCCCCCTCTAAACCCCCCCTCCCACAGGTCCCATTTTAGCCATTACGATTAAATTTCGAGTTTGGTAACGATCAAACAAAAATTGCGACCGCGAGAGCGTTAAGAGACAAATATGTATATATATATATATATATATATATATATATATATATATATATATATATCTATCGTTTTGAACGGACCTCATTTTCGTCATCTACTAGGTAGGATCGATGGAGAGTTCACGAAACCTTTCGAAAATTCCGTCATGAGTACAATATCAATAGCTGATTTCCCTTAAGGGAAATCTGCTAAAATCCAAATATCTCTGTTAATATCCATGGTAAATAGAATATTTATATAACAAGATTTATAGGCAATTAAATTTGCAATAATATTACTTCCATACACGTTTTCGCCATAATCAAATCTAAAGACTATTCAACCCTGTTCTCACTCCCTCCACCCAGAAATGACCAAAGCGTTATTCATTCGGTTAATATTCTAGATAGAGAATAAATGTATATAACAATATTTATAGTACATTTAATTTGCAATTAGATTGGTTCTATACACTCGGATGTATATTAAATGAGATATTTCAGACAAATATATAGATATATGGATATATATATATATATATATATATATATATATATATATAATATATATATATATATATATATATATATATATATATAAAATTTTGAACGGACCTCATTTTCATCCCCTAGGTAGGATAGATGGACATTGGCGAGAAATTTCAAAAATCGCGTCATGAGTACGACCCTTACAGGAAATCTAGTGTACTAATTCAGGACATTTCGGACAGACGACCTGCTCCGATTTCCCGGTTGGCGAATTCCTAGATAACCAAGATAAGACGCCACCAGAATTTGGAGGCATTTTGTCTGAACTTCCCTTGAAGCAGGGCGAACCAATGTTTGGTAAAGGCAGCTAGCAGCAGTAGTAGAGCATTGAACGTGGACTGTTCTATTCTAAATAAGACCATTCTCACGCAAGTAACATGAATATTCAATAAGAGATCTAATCTAGAGCCGAATGCCGAGTTCCCCCTCCCTCCTTCATATCCTATAACCATAAAACTCTCTCTATGACCACCTCAACTAAATATCTCTCTATATTCGAATAGGGTCTGTTTGGTTTCGACTTTCTAACTGTATGACTACGTTCGGTAAAGTTACCATTTGATCTGTTTTCTTTAGCAGATTTCCCTTAAGGCAAATCAGCTATTGAGGTCGTATATATATATATATATATATATATATATATATATATATATATATATATATATACTAGCTCAGATACCCGGCTTCGCCCGGGAATTCGTTTGAGGCTGAATGGTGATGGAATTTTTTTGGCAAGGCTTTACTTTCCACAACATTTTGACATTTACCCGTCCCAGTGTTTAGGGTTAATACTCGTCGTTGCTGTGGATTTGTTAATAATAAAATTAATTTTTCATGTAAGACTTCCTCTATATTTTCATATTTCCCGTCTCATGAGCATTATGCATAGATTTGAATTATTAAGGACAAAAGTAAAAGAATTAAGTGATACATGATGAATGTAAGATTTGATAAAGATAAATTCTCTCTCTATTCCAATGGTCCAATTCCGGTCTGTTTCCATCCAATGGTTAGGGGCTCAATAAGATGGCGCCCCAATGTCTGTTCTCCAGAGACTTTTCTAATAATAAAGAGATACTGATCAACTTATTGCAATTTGAGTTGTTCTTCTAAAATGTAAATAAAAATGTTCTGAAAGTTGCTATTGAAAAGGCAATATAGGTTGGAGGGAGTAACCTCGGAGATATTACTGTCCCACCTGTATGAATGTCCTTTTATATCATGTTGAAGCATTGATAGAGGCAGCTGCCACAAGGTAATATACACCTCATGAATTCTCCGACCCAGCTCATAGTCGCCAGACATTATATAAATATTGACAAGGGACTTATTACAACCACAATATCGTCCTATCAATGACAACAAAAACAACTTCATTTCTAAAGTATTCCTGTCAATTTTAGCATATTTCCCTTAAATGAAATCAGCTATTGAGCTTGTATTAATGACGCGATTTTCGAAAAATGTCCACCGATCCAACCCAGATGACGAAAAAGAGGCCCGCTCAAAATTTTTTGTTTGTGTATAAATATATTCGTCTGTTAAGGCTCTAGCGGTCGCAATTTGTATTCAATCATTACCAAACTAGATAATTAAATGTTTTATGTCAAAATAAAAGTCGAGTTCGTTAACGGCAGAATCGAACATTTTATGTACATGTTTTCTCAATATTGAATATTAACAGATCCGCATCAGTACTTCCCTAATTCGCTAGTGACCGCGTTTATAAAATATTGGTTAGTTTCCGTAAAAGTGATGTAATGTTTTTAAAGCTCTGTTGAGCGCAATTCCATTAAACTAATGCATAATTAAGAAAAGGAAAAATGCAGAAACGTGGTCAAATGTGTTTCCTTAAAATTTGGAAAAATAATATAGACAAACACATTGAACTTTTGGCAAACAATGCTTCTAAATGACCTGAATTTCACTTAAATACAGACTAATCCATCGATGATGGGAATTTCTTGAATGGGTGTTACAAAGTGAATTTAACACGATTGTTATTATGAAGAGGACACAAAAGCAGGCCTTCCTTCCATAAATAGAGCGCTTTCAGATCTCTACAGCTACATCATCAGTGCCATTAAAGTTTGTCTGGTCAAGACTGAGGCAGGCTTCGGCAGTGAGAAGGGAGGCATGTTTTACCTTTTCTTCTTGATATCTACCTTCCGCCGACAGGCATATCTCTTTGAGGAAAATGGATAAAGGGTATTGGTTTTAAATAAGCGCGCTAATCAGCTGTCCAAGTAGCTAATTTTAAACATAGGAATTATGGGAAGTCCGCCACGCAGAGGCTGCGTGCATTAACTAAGCAGATTTACCGCGGCACGTCTTTGCATTTATCACAAAACGTAAAAGTTCAATGAGAACAACATTTGGTATTTAGGCTTTAAATAAAGTGCTTCATAACATAATAGCATATTGTTAATATGAGATGAGTATGAATGGAGGGGGGGGAGGTTACTGAAAACCGAAAAATAAAAAATGCCAATATCACGGTTAATAAAGAAGATAGTGAAAATATGTACATAACAACATTTATAGAACATTTGCAATATGATTGGTTCTATACAATTTCCCGGTCCGACGCATAATGACTGAGATATTGAGATTAAAAATTCTCCCCCTCTAAATCCCCCCCCCCTTGTCCGATTTCAACCGTTAACGAAAATGATCTTCCTTTTTATATAAAACGATTATATATCAAGTTTGGTAACGATAAGACAAAAATTGCGACCGCTAGAGTGGTAACTGTAATTGTATAAAACCAAGTCTAGTGTGCCATGATTATGACCCCTCAAGAATCTTTTCACTCCATATTCAACCTAGAAACCTTCTCCAGTACTTCTACAGTGGCCATAACTCTTGAATTTCCAATGGAATGACATACTTTTTTTGGCGGATTCTTGTAGAAAATCAAATTTTAAAACGATTTTATATTGGTGACTTTTTCGATTTGACGCATCAAGGATGCGGCTTATCAGCGGTAAAATCCACAAATCTTTATTTCATAAACGGCACATTTTATTACAGAATGCTGTGACATAAAAGTTCTAACCAACAAATTTATATTTAAAACAAGTCTACTGGAAAAGTGGAATTCTTACACCAAAAAAAAAAAAAAAAAATTTGAAAAAAATGTTTTCTTCAAAATAAACATCAACATGACAAAATACGTTCTTAGAATTAATTTATTTTAAACTAATTACGCACTTCAAAATACGGTACCTGAAATCCATTTTAGCGCCGTGTATTTCTGCTATTGAAGTTAATAATTTAACGCCAACCTGATTTCATTTTTCATGTCTTCAATATTATTTGACCTGTTCTAGTAGACGATGCTTTGACCCTCCCCCATAGGAAATAATCCATTTCTGTCAGATCGGGAGACCTGGTGGCTACTTAGTCAACAACAAGAGAATTCTTTCCCCAACGCCGTACACTCACTGGGTAGGTCACCCGATCTGACAGAAATGCATTATTTTTATGAGTGAGGGTCAAAGCATCGTTTACCAGAACAGGAATATTGAACAGAATATTGAAGGCATGAAAAATAAAATCAGCTTGCCGTTAATTTAAATTTCATTCAGCACATTTCCCATGTCCTGGAATGGCCTGTGTCGACAAGTACTGTTCTATACCTTAGAAATAATTGTTTATTTCTGCGGCAAGTCGGCTGCTCCATGCATCCGCTAGTATACATCGATCGGCAGAGGATCAATAGGAACAGATGATTGAAGATGATACTAAAGGAGACATAAACAGCAGCCAATAACGGAAGGAAGAGTCATATAGAAGATATGTGTGTTAGTGCAACATGTGTTGATAATGGTCGTGACACAAGCCGAGCTGTCACCTAAATAGCAACAGCAGATTTTAACACAACCCTTTCTACCATTAACGGACTTACACCAACACTCAACAATTCAGATGATTCCAGTAGAATACACACTTACAAGTTACATGAGCGAGGAAAGCAAAACAATCTAAAAAAAATACGATGATATTAGCAGACATGCTTCTGGGTTTTTGAACGGTATAATAAAAAAATAAAAATATATATGTATATACATACATACATACATATATTTGTCTTTTACCGCTAGCGGTCGCAATGGTATAATCTCTACCAAATGATATATACGCGTTTTATGTAAAATGAAAGATCAAGTTCGTTAACGTCTGAAATCGGACTGTAGGGAGGGGGGGGGGGGTTAGAGGGGTGGAATTGCGATATTCGAAATATCTTCTTCATTACATGTCGGATCGAAAAAAGTGCATAGAACCAATGTTATTACAAATGTAATTTCATATAAATGTTGTTATATACACATTTTCTCTATCTTGAATATTTTATATATATATATATAGATTTTAGTTATCGGCCTTCAGTATGCTCCCACTCCTGCTCATCTCAAACGTTATACGGCCAATTTTGTTAAACAATTGATGCTTTACAATAATTGCTCTATTCATTTTTTCCTAACTCAAGTATACCGCGAGTTATCAGTAATGTTTTGTTTTCAGTCTTCAGTAGACCCTCCTCCTCCCGCGTTCTTGGCTCCCTTCAACTCATCTGTTTTCTACAGAGAAATAGGGAGTATGTTGTTATTTGAGATCAAAAGTGTGCTATACTAGCAGGTGGGGAATCTGCTTAGTTTACGCAGCCCCTGCGTAACAGGCTTTTATTAATAATAGTTAGTATATAATGTAATCTTCTTGGCACAAGCAAGCGTGTCTTCCCTGTTGAGGTGAGAGGAATTGTAAGACTGTAATTCAATTGTGATCGCTGAATGATCGGGTAGAACTGAAATCCAATATACAAGTTCAGTATTCTCAAGTACTAATGGTGACAAAACAATTATTCACTGACAGTAAACTCAGGGAAATCAAATTAAACACACTTAACTGGACTTGAAGTACTAGAGACTCTAGAAGAGAAGAAATAGTATAGTTGAGTTCATGAGACGTGAGACAGTCCGCGCATGGGGTGGGGATGGGTGGTAGGCTTGGTGGGGATGAGAGGACGTGTACATGCCGTACACTTGCTCCAGTCCTTTAAGTATCGATACTGAGTACCTGCAGTCTAACCTTTATCTAGTATATGTTCTACTTTTCCTAATTTATATAAAAATATAGTGCAGAAAATGAGAAGCAGCATTGATTAAACATTATTAAAAATCAAACATGAATAAAAAAATAAAATAATAGTTTATTTAATGCACAAAAAACGTAATTTATTATTGATTAGTGATAATAGAAAGTTAGTGGAATTGCATATACTTGCATAGTTTACTTAAATAATATTTTGACATTATTATTTAAATTTTTTTTTAAACTTGCAGATAATTATTTATACTTAAAACTTATGGATATTTGTTTAGAAACTTAAAGATAATTTATAAACTTACAGATAATTATTTTTAATACTTAAAGATATATTTTTAAAAATGTAAAGATAATTTTTTTTATAAATTACACAATAATTTGTGATACTTAAAACTTACAAATAACTTTTTAAAATCCTACAGATAATTTTCTTACCAAAATTACATTTCAAAAAATATCAAAATAATTTATTTACCACCTAAATTAATAGAAGTTAAATAAAATATAACAAGTTTATTTTGTTTACCCTAACAAAATAGGGTTAGATTTTATCTTCAAGCTACACCAAGGTACGCTACACTACATACACACTGAGGGCTAATGTTTTCAGGACGCCCGATACATATCCGTAGCTCACGAGAGTGGTTAACAGACTGATGACGGGAGCATGCGCAATAGCCTTCTTTGCTACTGCGCATCCTAGCCACTGTCTCACGTCTTATGAACTCAACTATACTTGGAGAGGCTAGACAGAGAGTAGACTAGACTAGCACATTCATATCTACTGAGGAGACAAGATGAACCTATATGCAGCTACTCCAGTAGACCGCTGACTACAAAACACATACTAATTGACTGCACACAAAAATAAAACGTACCCCAAAATAGTAGCCAATTTATAGATGGTGTTTTTAAGTATTTAAGAAATAATGGATTATTTGATGAAATATAAAAGCTGTTATTTACCATTATGAAAGTTATATATAGCAAGCACTGTGGAATATAAGTTTTGCCTCCTTCCAGTTTAACTATTTATAGTTTTTCTTTCAGTGTTTTTTTCTTTGGTTTTTTTTCCCCTCATGTTGTAAATATGCTAAAAATTTATATTTAGTTTTGTCCATTCTATTTATTTTGTACATTTGTAAAATTTAGCTGTGTAAAAATTTTAATATTTATTTAATTTTGTAAAATTATATTCTAACATGTTTAAAGATGAATCGCCATTGTAGCGGCATGGTTCTATTTATTTTGTACATTTGTAAAATTTAGCTTTGTAAAAATTTTAATATTTATTTAATTTTGTAAAATTATATTCTAACATGTTTAAAGATGAATCGCCATTGTAGCGGCATGGTTCTATTTATTTTGTACATTTGTAAAATTTAGCTGTGTAAAAATTTTAATATTTATTAAATTTTGTAAAATTATATTCAAACATGTTAAAAGATGAATCGCCATTGTAGCGGCATCTCAAATAAATAATATATAATAAAAAACAATTAGGTTTTAACATTTTATGTATCTCAATAAGCGCCTACTACCGCATTCATCGCTCAGCCTCTAAAGATTTACAACTCCAAAACCACTCAGAATCAGCAGATTTCACGATGGGATTTTCGATAGATTTCTTCAAATGTTCATCGACCCCCACCCTGAAGATAACGAAAAGAGCCCAGTTATAAATTTTATATATATATATATATATATATATATATATATATATACACTCACACATAACAACACTTAAGTTCATTGTTGTTAACGACTGAAATCGGAGCATTAACAAGAGAGGGGGGATAATTTCGAAAATTCCAAATATCTCCATTGTTAGATAATGCATCAAAACATGTTATAAAACCAATCTTGACAAACTAATGATGTTCTACAATTGCCCTCCTATTAACTTTTTTTTGTACCTAAAATATTAAACGAGCTATTCTCACTATCTGGTTTTCAACTGTGAGTAAACGCCCACTTCTACTCATCGAAGTTTTACTTAGATATAGGAAATATATGGCAAGAAAAAATCAATAGTGTTTGTTACCAGCAGGTAATTTGTCATGTTAACAACGTGTCGGGACTATAATTGAGTGATCTTATGGTGACAAACATGGCAGCCAAGGTACAACTATAACCATATTGGGAGAGAAGACCAATAAAGGGTCCCTCTTATTTTCTCAACTTATTATACTTCATTAATTCGGAGCTGATATTATAATCTTCAATTATAAGTTTAAATTATTTATCAACGTCCACTTTTTGCCACTAAGGTTAATTGTGAAGGGTTATCTACAGTTTACCACCCTTTTCTAGCCAGGGTGGCACTCTGGATTTTATTTAATGAATTTCCTCACTAAATATATTCCTTTGCCCAGGCGGGAATCGAACTCGCCACTCTAGGTTTACCATGCGAGATTAAAGGCAACGCTTTGTCTTACATGGCTAACTTCAGCCCCAATTATAATACTTGTCCATTTTTGCCTTTAACATTATCTACTTCCTTATAAGGATCAACAAGCCACACAAAGCATGAGAGAGTTTCAGAGATAATGAGCGATTATTACAGAATGATGATTTTTTTTATTTTATTCTTACAATAATGGCATTTGGCGACTGGGGCGATTTAAGGACGAATCAGTTAAATTCCTATAATCACTTTATTATGCTCATAATTACGTAAGTATGCTCATTTCTGCAAATGTTTTCAGTATTGTCCTGCATTATAATATTTTGAAAATTTTGTTATGTTTCAAGTAGCGTAATACGCGGGCTATATACTGGCAACGGTCATGTAGTAATTCGGTCAAAGTGTATGGTGAGTTTATGTTAGCCCTTAGATAGCAGTCAGGTAGTATATGTTTTATAGTATGTCTACAGTTACAGTGTTGGCAGTAGGGTTCCTCATCTGCAGTAAATGTGAGTCAGTCGTGAATGGTCAATTCTTAACCTCGTTAAAACTACTTCTCTTCTCATTAACCTTTTTGAGCAAGGTCATTCACCAAGTGTATGTTTCAGTTCTCGAATTTTTTTTATCAGTTGTGGCAAACCAAGATTTCTGCCATGAATTGAATTGTTATACTTGGGTTTGGGTATCTTGCTGTGTACTGTATGTGTTGTCGTGAGTTCTTTTTTGAGTAGCTGATTTGGCGAGTTGGTCTACTTGTGTGCTTTGTTTAATGTTTGTATGTCCGGGTAACCAGTACATAGTTATTCTTTTGTTTAATGTCTGGATTTTGTGTAATATGTACGAGATGAGTGGATGTGAACTGTATATGTTTTTTAATGAATGTAATGAGCTAAGAGAGTCAGTGCTAATTCTGATGTCCGTGTCCGTAGTTTCAGGTGTGTTGTCCATCCCAAGTTTGAGGGCTTCAAGCTCATTCAGAATAGAATGATGATAAGATATAAGAACAAGACTAGAAACGCAAGCAGTAAACAATGATTAATGTTTAAAATAAAACTTATTCCATTATCTATACCATATTTGTATAATAAAATAAATAAAATTAAATTTCCTCTGGAGTATAAGAGAGGAACTAAAAATAATCCTTTTGGATTGAGCCGTTCCTGAGTTGATAAGTAAGATGGCTGAGAGGTAAGACAATAAGATAGCCATTGTAAGAACTGCTGGCCTAAGGCGAACCGGGGCGGCTTTATCAGCTGATACAAGCTAAGCCCTTCCCCCACCCCAACTACCTCGCCCTACCTCTCAGACTGCATGTCTATGTTTGCACTTCTCTTGCACATAGTCAGCAATCAAACACCTCTCCGGCTCTCTTCAAACACCATAAAGCTCCTCACAATGCAATATAATTCCACAACTCAAGTACACCTCGTAACGGTCACGGCTCACACACATATGGGAGAGAGTATTATGTATGTGTGTGAGTGTGTGTGTGTGTGTGTGTGTGTGTGTATGGGTGTGTGTGAATTATGTGGTTTATTACATAACCGAGGATTGTTTATGAACATGAATAGAAGTAGGGGTTTGTCGAAGGCTGAAAACTGGAAAATGCAAATATCTCAGTTAATATTCGAGATAGAGAATAAATGTATATAACAATATTTATACTACATTTAATTTTAATAAGGTGGGTTCTATACAAATTTTCGATCCGACGTATAGTAACGGAGATATTTCGAATTTTCAAAATTCTCCCCCTTTAAACCCCGCCTCCCCTTGGCCCGATTTCAGCAGTTAACGACCCCGATTATTCATTACACATAAAATGACTAAATATCAAGTTTGGTAACGATCAAACAATAATTGCATCCGCTAGAGCGGTAACAGACAATATATATAAAACAATTTTTCATTTTTATCATCATTCACTAGGCAGGATCGATGGACATTTAAAGACATTTTTCGAAACTCCCGTCATGCGTACAAGCTCCATAGCTAAAAAATGAAAATTCATAGAATTAGTGCCTTTGACTGATCCCTCCGTCGAATGGGCAGATGATAATTTCGCCTACGTGTCTCTAATTAAAGTGAAGGAACCTATTTTATATGCAATTTACATGTTAATGAAGTATATAAGTATGTACTTACGGGTTTTCAAATTGATGCAGACAAGTGCGGAGGTAGCCATAGTAATGTCAGAGCCTTGTCCAGCTCACCGTACC
Source organism: Riptortus pedestris (assembly GCA_019009955.1). Taxonomy (NCBI): domain Eukaryota; kingdom Metazoa; phylum Arthropoda; class Insecta; order Hemiptera; family Alydidae; genus Riptortus; species Riptortus pedestris. The sequence goes on along the minus strand of CM032231.1, from coordinate 4,755,139 downwards.
GCCATCCTCCTCCAGTCGAGCTCTGCAATCAATAGGGGTTCTTATCATTATCAAGAAACATATTGATCCATTCATTAATATCGATAGAAAGTGATGAGTGAGAAACGTGTTTATGGAAGGTGTTGATGCGTTCATTAATATCGATAGAAAGTGATCAGCGAGTAACATGTTTATGGAAGGTGTTGATGCAGTCATCAATATCGATAGAAAGTGATGAGTGAGAAACATGTTTATGGAAGGTGTAGATGCGTTCATTAATATCGATAGAAAGTGATGAGTGAGAAAAATGTTTATGGGAGGTGTTGATGCGTTCATTAATATCGATAGAAAGTGATGAGTGAGAAACGTGTTTATGGAAGGTGTTGATGCGTTCATTAATATCGATAGAAAGTGATGAGTGAGAAACATGTTTATGGGAGGTGTTGATGCGTTCATTAATATCGATAGAAAGTGATGAGTGAGAAACATGTTTATGGAAAGTGTTGATGCATTCATTAATATCGATAGAAAGTGATGGCTGAGTAACATGATTATGGAAGGTGTTGATGCGTTCATTAATTTCGATAGAATGTGATGAGCGAGTAACATGATTATGGAAGGTGTTGATGCGTTCATTAATATCGATAGAAAGAGTGATGACAGAGTAACATGATTACGGAGGATGTTGATTCATTCGGAATTGCGGAAAGATGTGCATTATAGGTTATATTTAATTAAAATAAATGCTATCCACGATTATGACTTGAATTATTCTTGGTGTTTCATACAGTGGATAGGGATTGATTAGGGGCTTATTTTCGTTTATTCTTCAAAACTAAAATTTTAATTCTATAAGTCCCCGGGAAAACTCCCTGACGGGAAGTGTAGTTGTATACATTAAAGCCTTGCCAAAAACAAATCTTTCAGCCTCAAATGTTTTCCCGTGCTAAGGTATTATATTACCTTTATCCGAGACCTAAGTCTTTCCATCTATTCCAACATATGGTAACGCTTCATTTTCTGGATAGATATTCGCTGTCACCCCCTGTTTCGAAATACATTATTTTTGACGAGCTCTAATGAGAGAAGCTAGAACAGAGAATGTTGAGAGATATGAGGTACCAACAGGAGGATGAAACTTTGAAGGAATAAGTTTTAGCCTGATGCTTGGATCGATTCGAAAGGAAAAGAGTTTGAATTAGTTGTAAAGTTTGCTGAGAGAAAGCACCGAATGAGCTAGTGCTTTGATCAAAGAAGCAAGAGGTTGGTAAAATGCGATATTTTCACTGCCGAATAATCATCTGGCCTTTAGCTTCCTTCTTTATAAAGCCCATTTCGCTGAAACAACATCGTCAGGCGTTTACTCAAACTGTTTGTTAACTGTTTGACCTTTAAAAGCAATAATAATAACTGCCTTTACAGTATAGAATTATTTAGAATCGATATTTATTTTGATTTATGAGAGCTGTGAACCTTCAAAGATGTAAATAAGGTTTGATTAAAATATAGACTTTACATTTCATTTTAACGGTTTTTCTTATCTAAACATATTTCCTTCAAGTTGACTTTTTTTCACTTCCGGTTTTCCTGGTATAGGTTAATTGATTTGCACTCCAGAAGGCATCCCCCTCCATTCAGATCTGAAGTTCATCGCATTGACTGCCTAGTGCATCTTTAATCGCTTTTCATGTATGCGCGGGAGGAGGGTAAAATACATTAAAAGTGAATTCCTCTAACAAAAAAAGTCCGTCCCGCAGGAGCTGCGTAAACTAAGCAGATTTCTCGTGTGTAAACATCTTCCAGACAAGAACGTAAAATATGCATTCAACGATTTTTGGCTTTGGTGTCTGTTTGATTTTTATTTTTTTTTTTTACCTTTTCACGCTTAAATACTGAACCGAATTTCATGATATTCATATTTAGTCTAACGTTTGGTATATAAGATTTTATCAAATAATCCATAAACATTATATGCCTCTTTAAACTTTATTTTATTCTGGCATACTATGTCAAAATGTCCGTCACGCAGGGGCTGCGTTAACTGAGCAGATTTCCCACGTATTTGCATTTATCTCAAAACTAAAACGTTCAATGAGAACAATATTTTGTATTTAAGCATCAAATAAAGTACTTCATAACATAATAGAATATTGTTAATATGAGATGAGTAGGAGTGGGGCTTAACTGAAGACCGAAAACTAAAAAATGCAAATATCTCAGTTAATAATCAAGATAATGAAAAAAGGTACATAACAACATTTATAGAACATTACATTTGCAACAAGATTTGTTCATAATTTTTCGATCCGACGCATAATAATGGAGATAATAAGAATTTTCGAAATTCTCCCAAACTAAACCCCCCCTCCTGAGGGAGATAGAGAGAGGGGGAGGGAGGGAGAGAGAGAGAGAGAGAGAGAGAGAGAGAGAGAGAGAGAGAGAGAGAGAGAGAGAGAGAGAGGGGGGGAGAGAGAGAGAGAGAGAGAGAGAGAGAGAGAGAGAGAGAGAGAGAGAGAGAGAGAGAGAAAGAGAACTTTCATCATGAATATGAGAAAGTTAGCATAAAATAGATGAGTTGTCGGATTCCCTCACCACACAATCCTATTGTGCATATGATTAATTCAAAGGAAAGGGAAGAAGGAATTCTTTCAGAGACAGCAACCCCTCGCCGGGTCTGAATAGCTAAACAGCAGGATTAGATCATAAGGAATTTATTAGGGGGGGGGGGGAGTGTCTGATTTTAATTGTTCTCCAGGACTATTTAATCTCCGCATCCAGGTCTAACTCTAAGTGCGGCCTTACATCACCCCCTCTTTCATCTCTCACAGTCATGAATCATTTAAATACTGCAGTTATAATTACAACACTTCTGTATCAACCTGGCAACGGCTATCCCTTCTAGTAACTAATTATATTTTAACATAACACGCTAATTTTCCCGGAACGTACATTGTTTAGCAACCACCACTTGAGGGAAATCAGATATAAAAGTTGCACTCGCACCGCAATTAAAAAAAAATGGCTTAGTTTACAGCAATCTTTGATTCCCACTCATAAGATTTCCAATTCAAGCAACTGTGTGATTAACTATCACGGGTTTATCTCAAATTTCATTTCCCATTACATTTGGTTCTTATAATAGGAGATAGTCAGTCACGCAGGGGCTGCGTTAACTAAGCAGATTTCCTACTTGCCCCACGTATTTGGATTTATCTCAAGACGTAAAGTTCAATGAAAACAATATTTAGTATTTTGTATTTAAAATAAATTGCTTCACAAAATAACAGCTCATTGTTAATATGACATGAGAGTGGAGGTTTACTGATAGCCAAAAACTAAAAAAATGCAATTATCTCGGTTAATAATCAAGACAGTGAAAAAATGTATATAAAAAAATTTATAGAATATTACATTAGCAATAAGATTGGTCCTATACAAGTTTTCGCTACGACGCATAATAACGGAGATATTAAGAATTTTCGATGTTCCCTCTTTAAACTCTCCTCTCACTGGCCGAATTTCAGCTATTAAAGAACTATTACATAAAACGTTTAAATATCGAGTATTATATATATATATGTATGTATAGTTTTGAACGGACCTCATTTCCATCATCTCCTGGGTAAAATCGATGAACATTTGGGGATACTTTTACAAAAATCTCATCATTATTAAGACCTCAATAGCAGATTTCCCTTAAGGGAGTTGAGAACCTCTTCAGTTAACGAAATTAACGTAATTGCTTCTCATTTGGCTACCAAAATACCATCCTAGTGAATAACCTATCCCAGTAGAGGAAAGTTGTCCTTCTGTCTTCAACGAGTACAGGTTTTCCATCCGATGTTGGGCTCAAAACTGTTTTGCTATTAAAGGTGAATTTGCATATTTGCCTTGATGGTCTACTCGATCGGGGAGCTATCCACAGTTTCGGGTCTCTGCGTCCATTCTGGGTTTTGTTTTCATGCTAATTCTTACAGGTAGAAACGTGCTCCAACTCTAGTAAACGAGAATTCCCCAAACCCATAGGTCCACCAAATAGAGGTTTCCATATACCTATTCCAAACAGTTAATAATTCAAATCAGAAAGCGGAATTACATATCTTCAACGAGTATAAGAGTATGAACATTCAATACCACAATTGCCCAAATTCGAACATGATGAGAATGAATGTAAGCAAATGCTTAGCGTTAGCAGCCATATTGTAAGTGCTATGAATTAGTATGTAAAATCAACATGAAATGGTTTAGTTTGAGGATTGGGGGAGTGGAGGCATGCACGAATAGGAACTGCACGTCGTCACCACAATACAGTCGTGTACACGGGAACGTTTATTTGCTCGACAAGGCCGCAATTGTTACAATATATCATACATAGCCACTCAAGCTGAAACAGACCAATTCTACAAAAGTCATTAACGCATCTCACGCTTAGACATGTGTTATCTCATTGGAAAGTTCCACAAAGACCTAGATGTAAGTGCACCATTACAAAAAAGTCCGTCACGCAGAGGTGCGTTAACTAAGCAGATTTCCCACTTGCCTTACGCAATTTACATTTATCTCAGTTCAATGAGAACAATATTTGTTACTCAAGCTTATAATAAAGTATTTCGTAATATAACTGCTTCTTGTTGATATGACATCAGTAGGAGTGGGGGTTTTACTGAAGGCCGAATAAATGTAAAGAGAACAACAATTGTAAATCATCAATATTTCTACAAGGCTGGTTCTATAACCTCTTTTGAACCGAATCATAATTTGAAATTCCGAACACTCTTCCCTTTTAATCCCCCCAATTCCATGTTCAATTTCGTCCATTAAGGACTACGAACATTAGAGTTGAATTAAACTGTGAAATAATAAGTATGGTATAATAATGTGTTTTATTATATAACAGAGTATTGTTTATGTAATATGAGTAGAAGTGGGGGATTACTGAAGGCGGAAAAATGCAAATATCTCGGTTAATATTCAAGATAGTGAAAAATTGTACATAACAGCATTTATAAAATATTACACTAGCTATAAGATTGGCTCTACATAATTTTTCGATTCGACACATAATAACGGAGATATTAAGAATTTTCGAAATCCCCCCCCCTCTAAACTCCCCCTAACCCCGGATTTCAGCTATTAATAGACTTTTACATAAAACGTTTAGATATCGAGTATATATATATATATATATATATATATATATGTGTGTGTGGGTATATATATATATATATATATATATATATATATATATATATATATAGTATTGAACGGGGAATTAATTTTCGTCATTTCCTGGGTATGATCGATGAACATTTGAGGAATTTTTCAACAAATCGCGTTATGAGTACGACCTCAATAGTTGATTTCCCTTAAGGGTTGGTGTCCCACACCCACAAAGTAGAATCGGCCAACGTTTGAAAAAATGAAAAATAAATGGAATAAAGATAGAATTTGAAATGCTTATTTCCCCTGAGGAAATCTGCTAACATTCAAGGGAAAGATGGAGTCAACAAAAAGATACGGGGGTAGAAAGAAGTCGCTGCATGTGAGTGGGCAGTGAGCAGAAGATAAAGGGATAAATAGTAGAAAAAAATATATGTAACACTTCCCCACCGCCAGTCTAGGGCTGGCAATGTTTTTGCTGGAAACCACTCGCTCCAGGCAAGACATATGTTCCAGCGACAACAAGAAACAAGACAGATGTCGTTCATTGACTAATGTTCAAGGAAAATCCTAAAACTCGTTGTCAGAAAGTAAAAAGCTCAACTTGTGTTGCCGCTTGTGATCCAAACATAGTCAGTGTTTTTTTTTTTTTTTGGAAAGTTTCAAATGTTAGTGGAATTAATAAACAAAACATTTTAATATATCAATCAAGTAAAGAATAATTCAGGTCATTGCTGTAATGAGTCAAAAATGGAATTTACAAACTAAAATGTCTCACAGTTTAATATAAATTGCTATAAAAGCTTAAACTGGGCATATTTCCCAAGGTACAGGAATATGACAGATTGGTTATCTCATCTCACCATCTATATCCCGTGACTCCAGTTCTAAAAGTATATCGCAAGTGTAGAAGTTGGGGTTTACAAAATACCCTAACCACAAAATCTACTAAAAGCGGTATTGAAAGCGTACAAAGGGACGTCAGAATTAGTACTGAGCGAGAGAGAGATCAAAGGGCGGGCAATCATCAATAAACAATGTTGGCCTTCATCGCCTGTTCTAGATAAACCCTATTAATAACGCCCCCCCCTCCACCCCCTGCATAATATCTCATTCACGGGCAAAACAACACTACAACATAACACATAGCAAACACCGCAAGTCAAATAAACTGCAGTCATAAGAGCTACAACTTATCCTATTCTAATATATAAGCAGATTTACCTTAAGGGGAATCAGCTGATGAGGTTGTACTCATGACGCTATTTTCGATAAATTTCCTCAAATGTCCATCGATCCTACCTAGGAGATGACGAAACGGAGCTCCGCCCAATATTTTATATATTCATAAACACAATCCACCCCCCTTCCCGTGCTACATCCCTTAAAATCGCCAGTTGTTTTAACGAAAGGCTGCGACTTGGTGTGCCATAATTTTTAATTTCAGCCTCTATTATAACTCCTGTTCGTTCCTATAAATATTTATATAGCTCATAATCAAAGAAACATAAATATTCACCCGCATACGGAGTTTCGTTAAGGTCGGTTTAGTTTATAATACGACAAAAGTGTATATACTAAACGTTACTCTAAATAAAAATATAAACAACTTTTGCTATGTGCATACTGCCAAAAAAACGAATAGGAAACGAAATATCACAATGTTTAATTTCAGGCCTCCCTTATAACCCCCACTCCTGTCCGTCTCAGCGAATATTAGTATAGCCTACAGTCTAAGTTTGGCTAGTAGTAATATACATACAAAGTTTCATAAAATTCGTTTCAGCCGTTTATGCGTGAAAAGGTAGCGAACAAACAGACAGACACCAAACCTACAAATCGCAGATATCGTGTATACGGCAAGTGAAACGAAACATTATCGTGAAATTTCGAGAGAAAAAAATCAATGTTCAGATAGAGGTTGCAATTATATATATATATATATATATATATATATATATATATATATATATATATATATATAACGGTAAAGACTATCCGGTGACGTCACCTAGCAAATTCTTGACGACCGGGGCGCCGACGCTCTCGAGGGACGTCTTCATTTTCTTCTTACTTATAAAGTATGTGATTAACTATTAGTAATTTTCAAGTTCGTAATTTTCACAAGAATATGAAAATAGTGGTTAACTATTAACTCTAAAAAATGAAGATTTACAGCAATAACACTAAACGATTTTTATTTTTTTTTTGCTTAAAATTTATTAATTTTACGTCAGGGCTTTACGTAAGCCTAGAAATAATCTAGCCCAATTCTTAATAACATTTTTAAACAAAACTTGAATTCAAATTTCAATAATTTAGATCTAGAGAATTTGACTTATGAAATTCAAATATAATTTTATATTTTTGTTTATCAAAATACACTCAACCGCAAAAAAAAACCGGACACTTTGATTTAATCTTATAATTTTGTTTATGATATTTAATCTTATATATATATATATATATATATATATATATATATATATATATATATATTTGTCTGTTAACTCTCAAGCGATCGCAATTTCTGTTTGACCGTTACCAAATTTGATATTTAAACGTTATATGTAAAAATGAAGATCAAGTCCTTTAACGGCTAAAATCGAACAAGTGAACGGGAACAATAAGATGTTATGTTATGAAGCACTTTATTTGAGTCTAAATACCAATTTTTGTACTCATTGAACTTTTATGTTTTGAGATAAATACGAAATTTAATAAACAGCCGATTTACTTAAGAAAATTCTGCTAGAATTATGAGAAATGTTGAGGACTATAAAGAAATAGCTATAGTTAATATTGAAAACAATGGGCGATATCTGAATCGTCAATAACTTCTTTTATCCAATATATAAAGTTAAAAAGAAGTTTGAGGTAGTTTGCGTGGCACGACACCCTTACTTTGCACGCCAATAATCGTTGCGTGCAAATGAGCATTATCATTTGATCGAGTCGTAAGAAGGAGGTAGTTACCAATCGAAAATCTAATTGCCAAAAGAAAACCTACCATTAAAAAGTTAAATAAAATACTGTCAATACGTGAAGTAGGTAGCTGTGCTTATATTCGGCACCGAATGTAAATACGCCCGTCACGCAGGGGCTGCGTAAACGAAGCAGGTTTCATAAGTACTAACATGCAATTCCGCTAACTCATTTCAAACATAGATGACATTCCACAGATATTGTCACACATTCTCTTCTCTTTTAGCAGATTTCCCTTTTGGAAAATCAGCTATTGAGATCGTACTCATGACGCTATTTTTGACAATTACCACAAATATCCATTGATCCTACTCAGGAGATGACGAAAATGTCCATTCAAAATTTTACATACATATGTGTGTGTGTGTTTGTGTGTATACAGGGTACACCAAGTTGCAACCCCCTTCAAATCTCCAACTGTATTAATAAAAGGCCGAGACTTGGTGTACCATAATTGGGACCCCTGAAGAATCTTTTCAGTCCATATTCAACCTTGTAACCTTCTCCAGTACTTCTCCAGCGAACCACTCCTAACCACCCCATAACTATGAAATTTACAATGGAATCTCATACTTTTTATGAGGGATTCTTGTAGAAATACAAATTTTAAAACGAATTATATCGGTTTGTTTTTTGATTTGACGCATCCTTTAGCCGTAAAATGTACAAAGCTTTATTTCAAAAACGGCACATTTCATTGATATATGGTGTGACATAAAACTTGTTGCCAACAAAATTATCTTTGAAAAAAGTCTACGGGAAAAGGAATGGATTCTAAAATTTAAAAAAAAAAAAGAAAAAAAAAAAAAAAATAAAAAAAAAAAAAAAAAAAAAAACAAAAAAAAAACTACTTCAAACGAAATAAATGAAAAGTATTCTTGAATGAATTAAAAAAACAATGTTTCCTTCAAAGAACATGAACATTACAATAAGCGTTATTATAGTTAATTTATTTTAAACTAATTACATAGTAATTATTTATAAAAAGAATACATTTTCCAACCTGCATAGATTCATGTAAAATAAAAAAGTCAGTCACGCAGGGGCTGAGTCAACTAAGCAGATTTCCCACATGCGCCACGTATTTGCATTTATCTCAAAATTTAAAAGTTCAATGAGAACAATATTTGGTATTTAAGTTTCAAATAAAGAGCTTCATAACATAGTAGAATATTAAAAATATGAGATGAGTAGGAGTGAGGCTATTCTGAAGATTTTCGAAAATTCGAAATATCTCCGTTACTATACGTCAGATCGAAACATTGTACAGAATCAATCTTATTGCAAATTAAATTTACTATAAATATTGTTATATACATTTATTCTCTATCTTGAATATTAACCGACATATTTGCATTTTTATGAAGTCTGTGGTCGGGTATAGTTCGGCCATTTCCGCCAGTACTCGGCTCAGGGGGAGGCTTCTTCTAACCTTACCGGTCGTTTCTAACCATACCTTACCTTCCTTACTTTGTGAGATTTATGCAAACGTTCTGTTCATCCGCGCGCCCCCCTTCTTTAGTTCTCGGACTACTAAAATTTGAGTTATTAAAATATAAATTATTCTTACAATTCAGAAGCCGTTTCAGTTGGGAATTTATTTTAATTAACTGAAATATTTCTCATTACCGTTTGTATTTAATCACGGTGGTATTGTGTTACCAGTATGCAGATTTCTCTATTGTAGAACGTCACATGGGAAATCTGCTTAGTTTACGCAGCCCTTGCGTCACGGACTTTTTTTTCATTAAGGTTAGTATCTTCAGTAGTCAGTATATGGACTGAATAGATTTTTCAGGGGTCACAATTCTGGCACACCAAGTCTCAGTCTTTTATTAATACAAAGGAAAATTTTAAGGGGGGTGGCTCGGGATGTATATACATATATATATATATATATATATATATATATATATATATATATATATATATATATACTGCTCAAAAATGAATAGGGATATTGGTTATTTTTTCTTATTCTATTAATTTTAATTAAATCGATCTTAATTAAATTTCTTTTTTATGGGTGAAAAAAGACCATAATTTCTAATAAATATTAATGATATTTATAATAAAAAAGAAAAAAAAATATGCTAGGCCCCATACATACCACAAAATAGCCAATATCCCTATTCATTTTTGAGCAGTTGATATATATATATATATATATATATATATATATATATATATACACACACACACACACACACACACACACATAATTTTGAACGGACCTCATTTTCGTCACCTCGTAGGGAGGATCGATGGACATTTGAGGACATTTTTCAGTAATCGCGTCATGATTACAATCTCAATAGCTGATTTCCCTTAACGGGAATCTGCTAAAACCTGTCTGATGGAATTTATAAGCTGCAATGCTTCTGTCAAAAATATTAGAACATTTAGTAATACCGATATTATTGCAGATTTACTCGCCAACGGTATATTATGTAAGGACAAAGATTGGGCTTTGTAAATTCTAAAAGTGGGTAATCTTAAGAGGCAATTTTGCTTGTTCACTAAATCCAATAGCTGGGAAACCTTAGCAACTGTTAGGGGATGCATCTTGGCTCGCAGATACGAGGAATATAACAGGAAAACTCTAGTGGCATATGTCCTTGGAAAACCATGGAAAACCTCATCTATATCTCAAGTACAACGGGATCAAACACTTGGGCATTACCAGCTATATCGGGGGGAAAATGTATTATAGGTTTTCTTAAAATAGATGTGTAAGAAAGTTACAAAGCAAAATTTTGAATGATACTTTTAATGATCGTGAAAAATTAAAAGATTTCAGTTCATTTATACTTTTTATTGGAGCCGAATATACATCACTTTTGAGTCCGCCGGTGTACTACATAGAGAAAACATTTATTTTATGCCAGTAAGATGTAAAATAATTTCTAATCAAAAGTTTGGATGCGATTTCCGAAAGTTTAAAATTTGACAGGTTTATAACGCATTTAATAATAGGCGGCATTTTTATTCCTTTAAACCAAGAATCAATTACTCCAATGGGAGGATGTATCTATAAACTGATTAGAGTACTCCGTTCTGATTGATCAACCTCTTCTCTATGATGAGTAGAGCTCTTCTCTATCTCTAAAATCTCTATAAAAATTTAGGCAATTTCTATACAAATTTAGAAAAAAATTCTATACAAATTTAGGCAAGATTCTATATAAAATTTAGAAAAAAGTTCTATACAAATTTAGAAAAAATTCTATACAAGTTTAGAAAAAAATTCTATACAAGTTTAGAAATTTCTACACAAATTTAGAAAAAGTTCTATACAAATTTAGAAAAAATTCTATATAGAATTTAGAAAAAAGTTCTATTCAAATTTAGAAAAAATTCTATATAAATTTAGAAAAAATTCTATACAAGCTTAGAAACTTCTATACAAATTCAGAAAAACTCTCTATACAAATTTAGACAATTTCTAGACAAATTTAAAAAAATCTGTATAGATAATTTACACAAAATCCTATGCAAATTTAAAAAAAAAATCTCTAAACCAATTGAGAAAACATTTCTATACAAATATAGAAAAATGTTTTTTTTTTTCGATACTCCAAACGCGTCGGAATTATTTTTCTGACCTTATGGCTCAAAATAATTCTTAAACAATAAATAGTCAGTGGATAAATCTATTGTGTGTGTGTTTATTCAATTTAAATTGCAGGTCCACCAATCCAGGGCTACTCCAGCGCCATCTGTTGTCATCTAGGCCAACCAAGGATGCCCCCTAGAGTGTGCCAGTGTGCTGGCCTCTTAAGAGGTATCTGAGCAAACACTATCTGATAGGATATCCTGGAGTACAAAGGGCAGATTGAGAAGAGTTCCATCCCTGGCGGTCTGCGGTCTACATATGTTATTCTCACCATGAGTGAGGAGGCGACAATTAAATCCAGGAAGCTGGATCACATCACGATATCCTATATATAAGATTCTAACTCACTAACAACAAATGCCCGCCCTGCCATAGACCGTTCCCTCTAAATCATGTCAAAGTATACAATATACCATCATTATAGTAAATAACCCACTTGTACATTTCAAAGGTCCTCCAGAAATTCAAATTCTGTAACCACAACATGTTCCCTGAACCAACACCCCATAAAATTGCAATGCCGTTAACGGGTAATGCCGTAGAGCTTGGAAAAACACAGTTTGGTCCTCCGGTCCGGATAAAATTTGTTAACGCCCCGCAGAATATATATAAAAACCTCATTTTAGTCACCTATTAGATAATATAGGAATATATGTGGACCGTGAAGGAATTTTTGCAAAATGAGGGCAAGAGGTCAACGTCAATAGCGAAAAAATAGTCCAAAAATATAGTTGGACAGTTAGCTGTAGAAGAGATGAGAGAGAGAAGGCGGTATATCAAAGGAGGTAGCTATCAGTGGCCTCATCTCTACTATTTCCATCCTGAAGATAATTGCCTTGTTCCTTACTCCAGATCGATACTTGCTCCACTGCCCCTTACTACTACACTTTGATCTCATTCTCCTTCATCATCTCATTATTTATACAAAGTTACAATTCTCAGCTACAATTCTCGGAGGACCTAGACGTCGGCCTACATATCAGACCATTCGTTCTATGTAAGGAGGGAGAATGGATGATGCGGCACCTTATGTAAGGTGGGAGAATGGATGATGCGGCACCTTATGTAAGGTGGGAGAATGGATGATGCGGCACCTTATGTAAGGTGGGAGAATGGATGATGCGGCACCTTATGTAAGGTGGGAGAATGGATGATGCGGCACCTTATGTAAGGTGGGAGAATGGATGATGCGGGACCTTATGAAAGGTGGGCGAATGGATGATGCGGCACCTTATGTAAGGTGGGAGAATGGATGATGCGGCACCTTATGAAAGGTGGGCGAATGGATGATGCGGCACCTTATGAAAGGTGGGCGAATGGATGATGCGGCACCTTATGTAAGGTGGGAGAATGGATGATGCGGGACCTTATGAAAGGTGGGCGAATGGATGATGCGGCACCTTATGTAAGGTGGGAGAATGGATGATGCGGGACCTTATGAAAGGTGGGCGAATGGATGATGCGGCACCTTATGTAAGGTGGGAGAATGGATGATGCGGGACCTTATGAAAGGTGGGCGAATGGATGATGCGGCACCTTATGTAAGGTGGGAGAATGGATGATGCGGCACCTTATGAAAGGTGGGCGAATGGATGATGCGGCACCTTATGTAAGGTGGGAGAATGGATGATGCGGCACCTTATGTAAGGTGGGAGAATGGATGATGCGGCACCTTATGTAAGGTGGGAGAATGGATGATGCGGCACCTTATGTAAGGTGGGAGAATGGATGATGCGGCACCTTATGAAAGGTGGGCGAATGGATGATGCGGCACCTTATGTAAGGTGGGCGAATGGATGATGCGGGACCTTATGAAAGGTGGGCGAATGGATGATGCGGCACCTTATGTAAGGTGGGAGAATGGATGATGCGGCACCTTATGAAAGGTGGGCGAATGGATGATGCGGCACCTTATGTAAGGTGGGAGAATGGATGATGCGGGACCTTATGAAAGGTGGGCGAATGGATGATGCGGCACCTTATGTAAGGTGGGAGAATGGATGATGCGGGACCTTATGTAAGGTGGGAGAATGGATGATGCGGCACCTTATGTAAGGTGGGAGAATGGATGATGCGGGACCTTATGTAAGGTGGGTGAATGGTCGCTGCCGCTCCTTATTTATGGTGGGGGAATGGAGGATGCGTGACCTTATGTATGGTGGGCTTCTGGTTGATGAGGCACATTTTGTAAGGTGGGAGAATGGATGATGCGGCACCTTATGTAAGGTGGGAGAATGGATGTTGCGGCACCTTATGTAAGGTGGGAGAATGGAAGATGCGGCACCCTATGTAAGGTGGGTGATTGGATGATGCGGGACCTTATGTAAGGTGCGAGAATGGATGATGCGGCACCTTATGTAAGGTGGGCGAATGGATGGAACGGGACCTTTTAGCAAATTTCCCTTATGGGAAATCAGCTATTCAGGTCGTACTTATGTCGCGATTTTCAAAATTTGTCTTCAAATGTCCATCGATCCTACCTAGGAGATGACGAAAATTAAGTCCCTTCAAAACTCTGTGTATATAGATATTGTAGAAATATATTTTCAATTAATAATATATTTCTTGTATAATATTAAATATTTACTTATACCAATTCAATTTATGGAACACGCTAAAAAATATAAAAAAACTTTTTATTTATTTATTAATATTAAATAAATGGCCTAGCAGCAAAAAATCCCCCCAAAAAAAATCCAGAAAAAAAATAGTAGCTCCCGGCGAGTTTCGAACTCGAGATTTCCGATTACACAAAGAAAGCGCTGTCCCCTGAGCCACGGGGGGACTCATTGGAATATATACCTTGGGAACGACTCATGCAAACTTTAACAATTTTTTTTAGGTGAACGCTTCAACAGAATTGGTTTTTCATCAGGTACTAAACACTAAAAAAGTTTCGTTCAAATCGGTGGGGTGAAGGCCGTGCACTCCTCTTGTCAGAGATTATTAATATAGTCTATAGTCTAAATTGGGTTAGTAGTATTATCCGCAAGTCCTAAAGTCTAAATTGGGTTAGTAGTATTATGCATACCAAGTTTCATAAAATTCGGTTCAGCCGTTTATGCGTGAAAAGGTAACAAACAAACACCAAAGAAACAAAATGCAGTTATGGTGTCTATTATGACATGTGAAACGATAAGTTATCGTGAAATTTCGAGAAAAAAAAATCAATGTACAGATAGAGATTACAATTTTATATATATATATATATATATATATATATATATATATATATATAGGGTGTTTCCCAAGTAGTTGACAATCCTTAAAACGGTAAAACTACACCAAAAATGCAGTTAAAGGCCACCAACCGCAGGTTTCTAACTCATTCTGTTGCAGACATATGTCGTCCCAAAGGTTATTTAGAGAGAACCATATTTTTTGTAGGAAACCCCAAATTTTCTCTACGTCTACACATTTTGTTAAACATTTCATTACATATTTGAAATCAGC
Source organism: Riptortus pedestris (assembly GCA_019009955.1). NCBI lineage: Eukaryota > Metazoa > Arthropoda > Insecta > Hemiptera > Alydidae > Riptortus > Riptortus pedestris. Next base: position 4,739,946 of record CM032231.1, on the reverse strand, counting down.
ATTAAATTTACTTTACGCCTTATGCACTTTCAATGTTCACAGGTAACGTTTTCAGACAGCATTTACAGTTCAAAAAATAGAAATTTAAAAAAAAATCTAGGTAGCAACAATGTTTCGAGGATCTACTCTTCCAATAAAAGATCCTACAAACTGCCGAATCTCACAAAAGTTGTAAAATTTTATTACCTTTCCAACGGTGTACTCAGACTTGCAATTATCTCTCAATTGCATTGTGTAATAGGAATGGGAGTGGTAAAAAACAAATAATAAATAAAACTTACATCATGTTTACTTTTATGAGCATAGTAAAAATAAATGAAAATTATTTTTGATATAAATTAAAAAGAATAACGTACTTCTTACAATGAAGTCGAATGATAAATATGAAAATAAAGTTTAGTATTTTATAATGTAATTAGAAAAATCCGAAATGATCGATTTAGAAAAATTGTAATTAGAATCCTTAATTACCTCTCTACAACATCTCTCTTATCAACCTCCTTAATCTATTACTAGACCGCCTAGTGCACTACTTGAAACATAACATTTTCAAAAAATTATAATGTAGGGCAATACTGAAAATATTTGCAGAAATGAGGATACTTACGTAAATATAATAATGTCATATGTTAAATAACTGATTCGTCGCTAAATCGCCCCAGCTGCGAAATGCGATTATTGTATGAATAAACAAATATTCTATTACTGAAACAATTCAGTGGGTCTTTTGCGGAAGACGACCTCCAGTGATTAAACTCGGTGAAGAGTGATTTCACATCTTATAAACATTTATTCAATTATGAACGTATGATCAATGCTAACCTGTATTCATTGTTGTTTATCCGCCATTTGATATATCCAAAAGTGTTATGGGTTTGTTAAAATTAGTACAACAAATTTTTGACAAGAATGCTGCTGTGTCCTTCCTCCAGGAGAAAGGAATCTTGCATCGTGGAAGACAGTGCGAGGAAGGACATGAAATGCGTCTCATTTTATCAGAAGCTCATGACAGATGGAGGTGTATGAGGCGTAGCTGTCGAAAAACTATTTCACTACGGAAAGATACTTACCTTGAGAATAGCAAAGTTCAATTTACAGTGTATGTTTATTTCCTGTACAGCTGGACTGTGGAGTACACCACCACTAAATTTTGCATTGAGGAATTTGGGATGGGTGAGCACACAGTTACTGATATGAAGAATTTTTACGCGAAGTTTGTGCAGACTGGATATTGAAACACCCCATCAAGATTGGAGGAGCGGGTTTAACTGTTGAAATAGATGAGAGTCTATTTTCAAAAAGAAAATATAATGTAGGGAAAATTTATCCGGAACAGTGGGTTTTCAAGGCTATATGTAGAGAAACTAGGGAATGTTTTCTGTATGCAGTTCCTGACCGTACGAAATTAACTTTAATCAGTGTTGTTAAGGAGTGCATATATCCTGGAAGCACTGCCATATCGGACTGTTGGAAAAGTTACGACAGTATTCCAAAACTGGAGGGATATGACTTCCAACATCTAACAGTGAATCACTCCAAAAACTTCCGAGACCCAGATACAGGAGCTCACACCAACACCGTGGAGGGGATGTGGGCGTTAGCGAAGAGAAGGAACAAAATACAGTGTGCGACAAGCAGGAATCTCCTCGACTCCTACATTTGCGAGTTCGTCTGGAGGCAAAGAAACAAAAACGAAGACCTTTTCGAACAAATAATTAAAGACATTTGTGCGTTCATGCCTCCTAAATGAATATAATTATTTAATAAATTGTTTTATAGTTATATTGTTCATTGTTTAAATTATTGAAGTTCTATAGGTTAGAATGCATATGGCCACTTTGTTTATTATAGGTAGGTAACAGATGTTATCACCTAAGCCTGATATGAGTAAAATAACATAACGTGTAGTCACTGGAGGTCGTCTTCTGCAAAAGACCCTGGAGACACATTCCTAGCTTTCTACCATAGCACAGTGTCACAAGCTGTGTTTAAAAAGAATAAAAATAAAGTTTGAAAACATCGGAATTAGAACATAGAAACAATGGCTTGAAGCTAACTTGAATTGTAGATTCCAATACAAATAATAAAACTGGTTCGGTTAGTAAGTATTTACTTCGGCAGTTCCAATCTTGTTACTTGATCATTATCATTCATATTTTCACCTGTTCAATTATCAGTACTAATTGAATCGTTCATTGACTATTCTTGGCCAACAGTGCGAGAATGGGTATGCTCTATGGATTAAGAAAGATTACATAAGAAATTATCATCAATTTTCCAACTTTAGAGTTGATTTAAAAGAAACGTAAAATAACGGCGTTTTCATGCTTTAACCATAAATAGTACATTGCTTCACAATTATTTTGATACCTAGTTTACCTGATTTCGGCTTGTTCATCCGGTGCTTTTGTGGTTTTAGATTTTATAACCAATGCTGAATTATGAATTAATTGGTGAAACTAAAGATTTATATTTGAGGGATTATTCGTGGTATTTATTATATGCCAGTATATTTACATAAATTGCTTTAAGATATTATTTCTCATTGGTCCTGATATTATTTATTTTATCCAAACCAATTGGGCAATCAGAGAAGAAACATTGTAGGGTCAACATAAGGTATCTCAGAGAACACAATACAAGGAAAATTTCTCGTATTGATGCAAATATGGATTTAATGAAAATGCTTCTCCTTTCGTCAGATTCATATTTGCACACTTCAAGAAAGGTTAGCTCCAAAACCTGAAGAGAACGTTTCATCATACCTAATTTTAAATAAAAATGATGGTATTTTTTTACAATCTGGTGATTCTGAGAAGGAATAAGTTTTTTTATTTCTAATTTTATGTATATATTTTTTTATAAGTTCGTAAATATATATGACTGTTTCTATTTACATTTTATGTACGTTTAAACCAAACTGAATTATTTGTTGTAATGAAATTTTTTTTTTCTTCCATGTTCGTAATGTTAAGAAACCTAAAAAAGATAGTAAACCTTATCAAGACAAATATACGATTATTGATTTCTTACGCCATATACTCGTGTCACTGTGTGCTGTATGGAATTGTCTGGATAGAATCAGAATGGAAAAGAGATAATCTAGGGGGGATTGAACTATTGTGTATTCAGATTGGGTGTTGTTGATGTATTTGGATGGGTAAGTGACGTGAAGTGACGAAGGTCGTGCAAGTACACCCTTGCGAATTGTCTACTCAAGGCCCCGGGAGATATGTCGGCCTGTCAACCTCCGGCGGTGCTATTCCCAAGATGCAGTCCTATATAGAATGCACAAATAAAATAAAAAAAACCAATTCGGCGATTATAAGTACCTTTACTGTTTTTATAAAATATGTTTCTGGCATCTTCAGGGATTCCGAAATATATATATAAAATTGTAACCTCTGTCTGTACATTGATTTTTTTTCACGAAATTTCACGATAACTTTTCGTTTCACATGTCATAGACAACCATAACTGCATTTTGTTTCTTTGGTGTATGTTTGTAACAAACAAACATACACCAAAGAAACAAAATGCAGTTATGGTGTCTATGACATGTGAAACGAAACGTTATCGTGTAATTTCGTGAAAAAAAATCAATGTACAGGCAGAGGTAACAATTTTATATATTCACGCATAAACGGCTGAACCGAATTTTATGAAATGTGGCATGCATAGTACTAACAGCCCAACTGAGACTTTAGGCTATATTAATATTCTATGAGCCGAATATGAGTGGGGGTTATAAGGGAGGCCTGAAATTAAAAATAGCGATATTCGTTTCTTATTGGTTTTTCGGCAAATATGAACATAACAAACGTTTATTTTGTTATTTAGAGTAACTTTTGTTATAAAATTTTTTTCGTATACCGCATTATAAACGAGATATACGCTAATACCTATAGCGGCAGTGAACAATTTTATTTGGGACAAAAGACCCAACCGAAATAAATAAAACTCGGTATGTGTATTAGGACTAACGCCTTCATTATAACAAGCCATACCAACAGTTCTAGGGACGGGTAGGAGTGGGGGTTATAAGGGAGGGCTGAAATTAAAAAGACTGATATTTCGTTTCCTATGGATTTCGGCAAATATGCAAATAAGAAAAGTGGTTTATTTTGTTAGAAACTTTTGTCATATACACTATCGTCGTATAACAAAGTATAAATAAAACTCGGTATGTGTATTAACACTCACGCCTTATTATTATTAATTCTTCCATGATTATAAGATATATTAAAAATTTTAAGTCCAAACGGGAGTGGGGGTTATAAGGGAGACCTGAAATGAAAAATTGCCATATTCCGATTCCCATTGGTTTTTCAACGATTTTCTATAAAAATACCATCATAGGTCAGTCAACGATGATTTCCCGGGCATCGCCGGGCATATTAGCTAGATTGTATACAGAAAATACGAACATTATAGATGATATTTAATTATAATAAATGCTATCCATGATTATGATTTGAATTATTCACTGTGTGTAAAACAGTGGAGAGGGAATGATCAGAGACTTATTTTCATTTATTCTTCAAATCTTAAATTCTTTTTTCCATAAGTCGCCAAACGGACCCTTACGGGAAGAAATGAGCCCAGACGGGAAGAGCAGTTGTACACGTAGAAGCCTCAAATGATTTCTCCAACGAAGCCAGGTACCTTGGCTAGTATATATATATATATATATATAATTTTTATTTATATTTTTCGAAAATCGCGCCATGAGTAACGACCTCAACAGCTGGTTTCGCTCAATGGAAATTCTACCATCCTGCCTACAAGATGACCAAATTGAGGAGCGTTTTAAAATATAATTTGTTCTTCTTCTCCAAACCGTCTACCAGCTCCAGCGGTCTTCTCGTCAATCTTCATCGAGCTAATTTTCGGTATGTCTACGCGTCTAAAGGGGTTTAAGGGGCGGGCTGTGAGTCATCCAGCTATGGCCATAGTGGCAATATAATGACTGAGGAAGGCAGCCGTACAACTACCGAACATTAGCACAGTGAATCGTGACGAGATGACCGCTGGTACTCAGGGAAGATGAACACTGAGCCCAGCAGTGAACTCTAACAAACCACTATATTTTGTGTGTGTGTTTTAATATTTCCCTTAAGGGAAATCAGCTATTGAGGTCGTACCTATGACGCGATTTTCGAAAATTTTATTCAAATGTCCATCGATCCTAGCCAGGAGATGACGAAAATGAGGTCTCTTTTTTTTTACAAATAAACAGAAAATACGTGGTGATCTGAGATCACAAGTGTTATGCCAGCATTTAGGGAATCTGCTTAGTTTACGCAGCCCCTGCGTGAGGGAAACATCAAGGGCGGCGGATAACTAGTATATCAGATAGAGGAGTATATGAGCCTGTCTATCCGTTGACAGTCATGCAACCTGATTTATGTATTCCAACCTCTGCCTGGCCGATTTCTCACCTAAGCAATGCATGCCCCAATATATATATATCTGTATACTTGACGTCCTTCTCAAAACATAATTCATATCCGTATTGCCTTATTTTTCATATTAAAACAGAGAAATATATAAATCAGAGATATCTACTCACGTTCTGTATTTTTATTTAGTGCCTCAGCCCACGGAGGCCTCGGCGAATCCTAATAAATCGCTCTTCTTATTATGTTATAAATTACCCTCAGCTGGAATAGAGTAAACAATGAAATATGCTTCCAACTTTTTTTTTATGCCCCATATAATATAATTTCAACGTAAACAATAACACGAACAATTCCTATCTAGTATTACTTTAATGTAGTAATATTTTTCCCCCAACCTTATCATACTTGCATTCAACAGAAATCCTAATAAATTTGAGATTCAATTTGTCTTAGTAAAAAGAAATTAGAGTTTTAGCAGATTTCCCTTATGGGAAATCAGCTATTGTGGTCGTACTCATGACGCGATTTTCGAAAAATTTCCTTAAATGGTCATCAATCCTCCACAGGAGATTACAAAAGTGAGGTCCGTTCAAAACTATATATATATATATATATATATTGGCAACGATCTGACAAAATTGCGACCGCTAGCTGATCGTTGCCAAACTCGATATTTAAACTTTCTATGTAAATATGAAGATAATTAAAGGCTGAAATCGGAATAGTACGAGGGGGTGGGGATTCCAAAATTATTAATATTCCATTATTATGAGTTGGATGATAGAAAAATAGTGTAGAATCAATCTTATTACAAACTAGTTAAGGTACCCGGCTTCGCTCGGGAAATCATTTAAGGCTGAATGATGATAGTATTTTGGGCAAGGCTTCAATGTTTACAACTACACTTCCCGTCGGCGCGCATTGTTTTGCTGTGAGGGTCAGGCAGGCGACTTATAAATGAGAAATTTTATATTTGAAGAATAAATAAAAATGTGTTCCTAATCTATCCCTTGCCACTTTTTAACTCACCTTTTTGAATACTTCAAACCATAATCATGGATAGTATTTATTACAATTAAATATCCTCTATAATGAAACTTATTTTCTGTCAAAAACCAATCCGAGCACATATAGTTTAAGCATAGTTTAGCACGTAAGGTTATATTCATAATAGTAGATCTCAGTGGTAATCACTTCCCGTAATGCCCAGCATTTCACAGGAAATTAGTAAACTCAATTAACTCTATTAGCCTCCGTCTATTTCCGCTCTCGCATTAGAGCTATCAACACTCTTCTCCTTAAATTATTAATTCAAAATGTTATTGTAATAATTTATCTACCTGATTGAATTAAATAATAGTGTTACCCTAAAAATAATTTCAATTATATTCAAAAAGCTAGTCGAGGGGAAGAGATCGTAGCCGTCCCTGCAACCTAAGTAATACTTTAAACAATCATTTCGAGTTTAAGAGCATTTTGTCTTTTGTCATAATGACATTAACATTTATTTGTTATGATAGTACATATTTGTTTCAATAACATGAAGATATAGGAAATAAGATAGTATATAACCAAAATCAAAGAGTTTGATTCCCTAGTACTTCCCCTATCACTCCTTGAGGAAATTCAGCACGATTTTTTTTTTAAATAATACATTATACAAATTAAATAATGGAAATGCTCTTATAGTTTAAATTTCTATTGGAAATAAATAACAAAGTTATTTTCTAGGGAAAATAAATAAATGAGGCGAAGGGGAGGGGGATTTATAGTCTCACTAATCCGAATCATACTTAGTACTAAGTAATCGAAATAGATAAGGCTAAAACATAACATCATTTGTCATAATATACCTATATTAAAAACACTTAAATAAGTACTAATAAAATCGTCGACTCCCGCTATAGATTTAGCTTATATCCCGTATTTACTTCATTTTACGACATAAGTGAATGAAACAAAAGTTGCTCTAAATAACAAAGTAAACAACTTTTGTTATGTGCACCTTTGCCAAAAACAAATAGAAAATGAAATATCGTGAATTTTTACTTCAGGCCTCCCTTATAACACTCACTCCCGTTCGAACCTAAAAATTTTAATATAGCTTATAATCATGGGAGAATTAATGCTAATTGACATACCGAGTTTTGTTAAGTTCGGTTCAATCGTTAGCGCCCAATAAAATAGTTGACTCCCGCTTTAATTTATAGTATATATCTCGTTTATACATCGTTAAAATTCAAAAATGAATATCACAAAAGTTACTCTAAATAACAAAATAAACTACTTTTGTTAGGTTCATATTTGCCGAAAAACGAATAGAAAACGAAATACCGCTATTTTAAATTCAGGCCTCCCTTACAACCCCCACTCCTGCCCGTCCCTAGAAATGTTAGTATGGCTTATTATAATGAAAGCGTTAGTGCTAATACACATACCGAGTTTTATTCATTTCGGTTGGGTCTTTCGTCACAAATAAAATTGTTCACATTCGTTATAGGTTATTGCGTATATCTCGTTTATAATTCAGTATACGACGAAAGTGTATATAACAAAAGTTACTTTATATAATAAAATAAATAACTTTTGCTATGTGCATATTTGACGAAAAACCAATAGGAAACGAAATATCGCTATTTTTAATTTCAGGCTTCCCTTATAACCCCCACTCCTGTTCGTCTCAGAGGATATTAATATAGCCTAAAGTCTAAGTTGGGTTAGTAGTAATATACATACCAAGTTTCATAAAATTCGGTTCAGCCATTTATGCGTGAAAAGGTAACAAACAAACAAACAAACAAACATACACATGTTGTCTATGACATGTGAAACGAAAAGTTATCGTGAAATTTCGCGAAAAAAATCAATGTACAGACAGAGGTTACAATTTTATATATATATAACTCAGATACCCGGCATCGCCCGGAAATTCATTTGAGGCTGGATGGTGATGGTATTTTTTAGCAGGCTTTACATTGCACAATATTTTGACATTTACCCGTCCCAGTGTTTAGGATTGATACCCGTCATTGCCGTGGATTTGCTAATAATAGAATTATTTGTTCGATAAGGCTTCACAGTCTTCGATATTTTTATATTTCCCGTCTCTTATAGATGTTTATGGTGAATTTTTATTTCAGGCCACCCTTATAACCCCCCTCCCGTTCGAACCTAAAAATTTTAATATAACATATAATCATGGAAGAATTAATGCTAATTGACATACCGAGTTTTGTTAAGTTCGGTTCAGCCGTTAGTGCCCGCTAAAGTTTTAACGTATAACTCATTTATACTTAGGTATACGACAAAAGTGTATATAACAAAAGTTACTCCAAATAATAAAATAAACAACTTTTGTTATGTTTATATTTGCGGAAAAACCAATAGGAAAAGAAATATCGCTATTTTTAATTTCAGGCTTCCCTTATAACCCCCACTCCTGCCCGTCCCTAGAAATGTTGGTATGGCTTATTATAATGAAAGCCTCACTGCTAATAAACATACCGAGTTTTACTTAGTTCGGTTGAGTCTTTTGTACCAAATAAAATTGTTGACTCCTGCTATAATTTTTAGCGTATAACTCATTTATACTTCGGTATTCAACGAAAGTATATATAACAAAAGTTACTCAAAATAACAAAGTAAATAACTTTAGTTATGTGCATATTTGCCGAAAAACCAATAGGAAACGAAATATCGCTATTTTTAATTTCAGGCCTACCTTATAACCCCCACTCCTGTTTGTCTTAGAGAATAATAATATAGCCTAAAGTCTAAGTTGGGCTAGTAGTAATATACATATCAAGTTTCATAAAATTCGGTTCAGCCGTTTATGCGTGAAAAGGTAACAAACAAACAAACAAATAAACAAACAAAGAAACAAACAAACAGACACCAAAGAAACAAAATGCAGTTATGGTGTCTAGGGCATGTGAAACGAAAAGTTATCGTGAAATTTCGCGAAAAAAATCAATGTACAGACAGAGGTTACAATTTTATATATATATATATATATAGATGTAATGATCTATAAATGTCATTATGTACTTTTTTTTCATTATTTTTATTCTTAACCAAAAATTATTATTATTATTTATTTAGTTTTCGGTCTTGAGTAAAGCCCTACCCCTACTCATGCCGTATTCACAATATGCTGTTACATCATGAAGCACTTTATTTGAAGCCTAAACAACAGATATTGTTTGAATTGAACTTTTACTTTTTGACATAAATGCAATGAACTACACAAGGGAAATCTGTTTAGTTTATGCACCGTGACGAACTCTATTTTTAATAAAACCCATTTCCAAGAAAATTTTAACATACAAACATCAAACCACATTTAAATCATTGAAATATTTATAACTTGAGACAATTCTAATTTTGGTAATAAATATTTTCTTGATTTAATTTAAAGAGATTTAGTTTTTCTTGATAAAATGGCAAGAAGAAAGTGAGCCATTTGAGAATATTCAGAATAATTAATTAGCTTCCTCCCTCCCTGAGAGTGAAAGAGCTTCCATTTCCCAGATAAAGGCCAGTAACTTTCAATTAACCGAGTTTCATCCCTTTTCCTCCTTCTTCAAGATCCACCCTCCGCCATTTCCTTTCATTATCCAATAGTTTACTCATCAATGGCCAAATTAATTATTAACTTCTATGAGCCTCAATAGCAAAACTTTTCATCTCAATTATTTCATAAGGCAAATTACACTATGATTAATTTCTTTTCTTTACAAGTACTACGTTGGTTCAGTGGATTACGTACTTCTGGATTTCTGTGTAAATGGGCGTCGTCATCTGCTTTGAAGCCAAATTTGATTGGCTGTGAAGTTGGCCATCTATCCGGCGCCCGAAGCACATTGGCATTGCCTCCTAAATAATGAAGTAGCATATTTCGGTCAAAAGAAAGGATCAAAAGGTCTCAACTAGGCTAGCATTATTATCTTATTCCCAATAGCAGGCGTTTCGCCCACCTGGCCATTAACAATGCTAAAAAGTCCGTCACGCAGGGGCTGCGTTAAATGAGCAGATTTCCCACGTGCATCACGTTTTTTCATTTATCTCAAAAATTAAAAGTTCAATGAGAACCATATTTGGTACTTAAGCATCAAATAAAGTGCTTCAAAACATAATAGAATATTGTTAATATGAGATGAGGTGGAGTGGGGCTTTACTGAAGACCGAAAACTAAAAAATGCAAATATCTAGGTTAATAATCTACATAGTGAAACAATGTGCATAACAACATTTATATAACATTTAATTTGCAATAAGAATGGCTCTATACACTTTTTTGATCCGACGCATAATAACGGGGATATTAAGAATTTTCGAAATTCTCCCCCTCTAAACCCCCTCTCCCCCTGGTCCGATTTCAGCCGTTAACGAACTTGATCTGTCTTTTTGTATAAAACGACTAAATATCGAGTTTGGTAACGATTAAACAATAATTCCGACCGCTAGAGCGGTAACATACATACATATATATATATATATATATATATATATATATATATATATATATATATATATATATATATATATATATACAGTTTTCAACGGACCTCATTTTCGTCATCTCCTAGGTAGGATCGATGGACATTAGAAAAAAATCACGTCATGAGTACGACCCCAATAGCTGATTTCCCATAGGGGAAATCTGCTAAAACTCTAAAAATTTATGGAGGTTAATTTGATTTCCTAAATCAGCTCGATTTCTATGTGTGTTAAAGTCATACAAAGGCTAAATTACATAAAACATTTTATTATACATTTAGAAGAATATATGTTAATGTAGTCTTAGAGGATAAAGGAATATCATTATTACGAAGCCGTCAAAGGTAGGACAGTTAGCTGTTAATGAATAAATTAAAGGCTGAAGTCGATAGAGACGATTAAAACTCGTTAATGCTTTCAATTGATGCCAAATTACTTTAATGACAGAGCACGAATTGGGAGCCAATCAGAGGCACTCTAATTATCTCGTTGATTAGAGCAGCTTATTTCATTCATGTAACCTCTGCCTTCCACAATGCAGGGCCTTCAGCATCACTCAATACTGACGGGGGCTCGGGTGGGCCGTGCGAGTTAGGGCGTTGGTCCTAATCTCGCACGGCAGATGGAATGACGGCCTCACTAAATAAACTCCTTGAGCCCACCTTGGCTAGAAAAGGATGGTAACCTGTATATAACCCGTCCCGATTAGCCTAGTAGCATAAAGTGGACGTAAATAATAATAAACAAAACGAACATCAATACTGGCATTCAACATGGCAGATACAACTGTCTTACCTCTTAGAATACCTCTATGGCCAAAGCAGTCTTTTTTAACTCTGAGAAAATATATATTCACTCTTCAAATAATTATTAGCAGACTCCCTTTACCGGACTCAATTTTCAAAAAATTACTCAAAAATCAATTGATCCTACTCAGGAGATGACGAAAAAGTCCGACACGCAGGGGCTGCGTAAACTAAGCAGATTTCCCACGTGAAGTTTTACAATAGAGAAATGTCACGAGAGTCGAGCAGTTAAGGAAACGGCCGAACTAGCTTTTGGCGGGAAAGTCACCCGTCCGTTAGCCGCCCAGATTTAATAAAAATGCAAATAACTCGGTTAATATTCAAGATAGAGATTAAGTGTATATAACAATATTTATAGTAAATGTAATTTGCAATAAGATTGATTCTGTACAATTTTTCGGCCCGACGTATAGTAACGGAGATATTTCGAATTTTCGAAAATCCTCCCCTCTAAACCCCCCCCCCTCCCACTGGTCCGATTTCAGCCATTAACGAACTTGATCTTTCTTTTTACATAAAACGACTAAATATGAAGTTTGGTAACGATCAAACAAAAATTGCGACCGCTAGAGCTGTAACAGACAAATATATATATATATATATATATATATATATATATATATATATATATATATATATATATATATATACAGTTTTGAACGGACCTCATTTTCGTCATCTACTAGGTAGGATTGATGGACATTTGAAGAAAAATTTCGAAAATTCCGTCATGAGTACAACCTCAATAGCTGATTTCCCTTGAGGGAAATCTGCTAAAAGCCCATCAAGCAGGGGCTGCGTAAACTAAGCAGAGTTCCCACGTGTGCCACGTTTTTGTATTTATCTCAAAATGTAAAAGTTGAATGAGAACAATATTTGGTATTTATGCTTCAAATAATGTGTTTCATAAAATAACAGCTTAATGTTAATTTGACATGAGTAGGAATCGCAGGGTTACTGAACGCCGGAAACTATAAAATGCAAATATCTCGGTTAATAATCACAATAGTGAAAATATGTACACAACAACATTCGTAGAACATTACATTTGCAATAAGATTACTTCTATACGATTTTTCGATCCGACGCATATACGGACGGAGATATTAAGAATTTTCGAAATTCCTCCCCCCTAGTCGGATTTCAGCCAGTAACGAACTTGATCTCTCTTTTTAAGATTAAACGATTAAATATCGAGTTTGGAAAGGATTAAACCAAAATTACTACAGCGGTATCAGACAAATATACATACATACATACATACATATATATATATATATATATATATATATATATATATATATATATATTATTCGGTAGGATTGATGGACATTGTAAGAAATTTTTCGAAGATGGTGGAAATCGAAAATTCAATGTATCTCTGTTATTAAGTGTCGGATATTTGAGTTAATCAATTATAGTCATCCGAAAGTTGTAGGCCATAGATGATTTATGATCCGTGTGAAGATTGTCCATTACGGTAAAAAGAAATCCACTAAAATAAACATAACGGTTGCAGAAAACTGCTGAAACAGAAGTTGGCTTATATCATAGTTGTCGACATTGCATGCTGTAAGGAGATCGATATTCAAATATGACCCACTGTTATAATAAATAATTCATAGAAAGCAAACAAATTGAATAAATCAAACTACTCCCAGAGTATATATTCATAAGGTTCACAAGCCTTCAACACCTCCCCCAGTCCTGCTCACGAGGACATCTTGGCCTCATCAACGAGGAATCTTTAGTCTTTAATCCTGCAAGAAATTTGAAGGAAATGCTTCGCCCAAGGGCAGATATCCCTTCGCAAAACTAAAATATCTCTGTTGATATTCAATATAGAGAAAATAAGTATATAACAACATTTATAGAAAATAAATATTCTCAATAAGATTGATTTTATACAATTTTTCGATCCGACCCCTAACAAGGAGATATTTTGAATTTTCAAAATTCTCTCCCCCCCCCCCCCGGCACACTGGAGCGATCCTTCAGTAATGTTGGACATTGGGGAAAAAAATAAAAGTTTTAATTTGGGGTTTTGATTGTATTGTTAGTACTACATAAACCCTTTTCAATTGAGCAGATTAATTTTTAGTCAAATTATTGCAATGGTTTTTACATAATACCTGGTTATAATTGCTATGTTAAAAAAAGCCTTGGCTTATTAAATTCGTCGTGAACTCTTATTTCATTTTATAAATTATTGTTGCTTCCAGTACACATTAAGGGTATTATAACAAATCAAAAACTGGCACAAAAGGTTTTTAAAATTCCTATAATTTTTTTTTTTTTTTACATCGAGCTGAAAATAATTTTATTTAATTGAATTCGCAAATCGCTTGTATTTGCTTGAAAAAATACCACTTGGCATGATTTTAGGAGTAAATTGTCTTATTTACAACGTCGTCAGATCTTGCCTAAACTTGCCTATTCATTAAATATTATACTTTTAGTGTTAACACTTTTGGTGCGGAAGACGAATTATACCTCCCGCGGACCAGTAACAGTTCACACACTGTTAATACATGGCCCGGAAATAGTCAAACACGCTATTGTACCAATTGGTATGCTGTCAGAAGATGCTCAGGACCTAAACATAAATACTTCCGCGCATACAGAGAATCTTTTTCAAGAAACTTTTCTAGGACGGCTACCAACAGAGATATCCTGAATAATTTGTTAATTAATTCAGACCCTTTAATATCACATTTAAGGCCAACACTTAACAACGATAGCGATCGCTTAGAAACAATATCTTCGGAAGTAAAAGAACTTCTAATTGAAAAATAAAAAACATTTGAAATTTTAGAAATGTTAGATATTCTTCCAGCTTACAAATTCTCATTATTGAATTAAATACATAGATTTTTTTTTTAAAATTTTTATTCTAGATATATTTTTGTTTACAATTTTAGTATTGCGTTTGTGAACTTCAATTTATTAAAAAAATAAAAATTTATAAAACATATGTTGATATTATGTGTCTACAAATCACAATTCTCTACTTAGTAAGCGATACATAATCTGTATGTACACATTTAAAATTCATCCTACCGTTATATCGCATCTGGCAAAATTGCTTAAAAAATTGCTGATCAGGTAGTTCAATAGAGTATTCGATGTGCTTTAAAATGACACCAGAATCAATATTCTAGGACCAGTAGATACGGAAGTATTAATGAATGTCCGGCTTACCCTATCACTCGCTCCTGTGTGCCCCGGTTCGATTTTACCAATTCATCAATGAATGGCCTTCATTTTTATATAAAAGTCCGTTACGCAGGGGTTGCGTAAACTAAGCAGATTTCCCACGCGAAGTATTACAATAGAGAAATCTGCCTAATAACAATGGCAGTAGTGAGGAATCTCTAAACCTATACACGAGGGACGAATAAGTACGGCAACGGCCGCCAGAGCTCTCGCATAGCGCGGTCTCGCGGTTAATATTCAAGATACAAAATAAATGAATAAAACAATATTTATAGTAAATTTAATTTGCAATAAGATTGATTCTATACGATTTTTCGATCCAACGTAAATTAACGGAGATATTTCGAATTTTCAAAAATCCCCCCTCGAAACCCCCCTCCCACTTGTCCGATTTCAGCCATTAGCGAACTTGACCTTTCTTTTTACATAAAACGATTAAATATGAAGTTTGGTAACGATCAAACAAAAATTGCGACCGCTAGAGCGGTAACAGACAAATATATAGATAGATAGATAGATAGATAGATAGATACAGTTTAGAACGGACCTCATTTTCGTCATCTCCTGGGTAGGATCGATGGACATTTGAAGAAAAATTTCGAAAATCGCGTCATGAGTACAACCTCAATAGCTGATTTCCCTTAGGGGAAATCTGCTAAAACGTTTAAATATCGAGATTGGTAACGATCATGAGTACAACCTTAATAGCAGATTTCCCCTAAGGGAAAATGTATGAAGTGTAACCGATATCAGAAGAGATTTACTATTTATTTATTCACAAATCAGCCCGGCAGATGGAGCAGGAGTGGGGGGTTGTAAGGGAGGCCTAAAATTAAAAGTAGCGATATTTCGTTTCCTGTTGGTTTTTCGGCAAATATGCACAGAATAAAAGTTGTTTATTTTGTTATATTCACTTTTGTCGTATAACAAAGTATAAACGAGATATAAACTAAAAAATTAAAGTGGGAGCCAACAATTTCATTGGGCACTAACGATTTAACCGAACTTAACAAAACTGTAAATTAACATTAATTCTTCCATGATTATAAGCTATATTCGAACAGGAGTGGCTATAAGGGAGGCCTGAATAGAAAATTCGCAATATTTCATTTTCTATTTGTTTTTAGGCAAACGTGCACATAAAGAAAGTTGTTTTTTGTGTTATTAAAAGTAGGTTTTGTTTTAAACATAATATTATTAAATTTAATATCCTAATCGCTTGAAACATTAAGCAGGACAACGTCTGTCGAGTAAGCTAGTATATATATGTATAAAGATTATATATATATAATTTTGAACGGACCTCATTTTCGTCATCTCCTGGGAAGGATCGATGGGCATTTGAAGAAAAGTTTCGAAAATCGCGTCATGAGTCTGACCTCAATAGCTGATTTCCCTTAAGGGAAATCTGCTAATACTCTTTGCTTTAAAACAAATTAAAGAACTTCATGTATGACGGATGTTTTTATACACAAGATTAATACTTTCAAAAATGTTCAATTATTAAATACTACTAAATATTTCTCATAAATATCGGTCTAAAGTAATTTGCAACCAGTTACATTGTTTAATTAAGGTGGGACAAATTTCTCATTATTTATAAAGCTTATTATCCTTTTTTTAACAAGTTTGCATGTAATAAATAAAAAAATGTCTTATATATATTGAGAGTTGTATTGTGATAGTTAACGGAACAAATTTATTGTATGAAACTATTTAAATTGTATATTTTCGAAAAATTTGCTACCAAGATGACGAAAATGTGGTCCGTTCAAAATTGTATATGTATATATATATATATATATATATATATATAAAATTGTAACCTCTGTCTGTACATTGATTTTTTTCGCGAAATTTCACGATAACTTTTCGTTTCACATGTCATAGACACCATATCTGCATTTTGTTTCTTTCGTGTATGTTTGTTTGTTTGTTTGTTTGTTTGTTACCTTTTCACGCATAAACGGCTGAACCGAATTTTATGAAACTTAGTATTTATATTACTACTAACCCAACTTAGACTTTAAGCTATATTAATTTTCTCTGAGACGAATAGGAGTGGGGGTTATAAGGGAAGCCTGAAATTAAAAATAGCGATATTTCGTTTCCTATTGCTTTTTCAGCAAATATGCACATAACAAAAGTTGTTTATTTTGTAATTTAGAGTAACTTTTGTTATATGCGCTATTGCCGTATACGGAAGTATAAATGAGTTATACGCTAAAAACTATAGCGGGAGTCCACAATTTTATTTGGCACAAAAGACTCAACCGAACTAAACCAAACTCGCTATGTGTATTAATACTAACTATTTCCTTATAATAAGCCATACTAACATTTCTAGGGCCGGCAGGAGTGGGGGTTATAAGGGAGGCCTGAAATTAAAAATAGCGATATTTCGTTTCCTATTGCTTTTTCAGCAAATATGTACATAACAAAAGTTATTTATTTTGATATTTAGAGTAACTTTTGTTATATGCACTTTTGCCGTTTACGGAAGTATAAATGAGTTATACGCTATAAACTATAGCGGGAGTCCACAATTTTATTTGGCACTAAAGACTCAACCGAATTAAACCAAACTCGGTATGTTAATTAGTACTAACGCCTTCATTATAATAAGCCATACTAGTATTTCTAGGGACGGGCAGGAGTGGGGGTTATAAGGGAGGCCTGAAATTAATAATAATGATTTCCTATTGGGGTTTTGGCAAATATGCACATAACAAAAGTTGTTTATTTTGTTATTTAGAGTAGTTTTTGTTATATGCACTTTTGCCGTATACGGAAGCATAAATGAGTTATACGCTATAAACTATAGCGGGAGTCCACAATTTTATTTGGCACTAAAGACTCAACCGAATTAAACCAAACTCGGTATGAGAATTAGTACTAACGCCTTCATTATAATAAGCTATACTAACATTTCTAGGGACGGGCAGGAGTGCGGGTTATAAGGGAGGCCTGAAATTAATAATAATGATTTCCTATTGGGGTTTCGGCAAATATGCACATAACAAAAGTTGTTTATTTTGTTATTTAGAGAAATTTGCTCAACACTTCTTTTCAATATGAACTACCAGGTACCTCACCTGAAAAAATTAATTCAAATGTAAGTCAATATTTTCTCCTTAATAATTCAAATCTATGCATAATGCACAGGAAACGGGAAATATGGAGGACAGTGAAGTCTTACATAACAAATTAATTTTATTAACAAATCCACAGAAACGACGGGTATTAACCCTAAACACTGGGACGGGTAAAAGCCTTGCCATCTAAAATTGTAAAAAATACCATCAACATTCAGCCTTAAATGAATTCCCGAGCGAAGCCGGGTATCTGAGCTAGTCTATATATATATATGTGTGTGTGTGTGTGTGTGTGTGTGTGTTACCGCTCTAGCGGCCCCAATTATTAATTATTGATTTTTCGTTACCAAATTCGAAATATAAGCGTTTTATGTAAAAGGAAAGAACAAGTTAAATGGAAAACGTTAAAAATTAAATGTCAATAATTAAAAATGTTTATACTTATTTATTAATATTAAATAAGCGCCCTAGAAACAAAAATAATAGTCGATCACGGCGAGATTCGAACTCAATATCTTGCGGTTTCAAAAGAAGAATGCTACTAACTAACACATTCATATCTACCGAGCAGACAAGATGAACCTATATGCTGCTACTGCAGTAGAACGCTGACTGTAAAACACATACTAACTGACTGCACACAAGTCAAAACGTGCCATGGCCCACAAATGTATGCCAACTAC
The DNA here is from genome assembly GCA_019009955.1 of Riptortus pedestris. Lineage (NCBI taxonomy): Eukaryota > Metazoa > Arthropoda > Insecta > Hemiptera > Alydidae > Riptortus > Riptortus pedestris. The sequence goes on along the minus strand of CM032231.1, from coordinate 4,721,245 downwards.
TGGCCGACAGTAGCCAATTTATAGATGAAGTTTTTAAGTATTTAAGAAATAATGGATTATTTGATGAAATATAAAAGCTATTATCTACAATTACGAAAGTTATATATAGCAAGCACTGTGGAATATAAGTTTTGCCTCCTTCCAGTTTAACTATTTATAGTTTTTCTTTTAGTTTTTTCTGTTTATTTTTTTTTTGTTTTTTTCCCTCATGTTGTAAATGTAGTAACAATTTATATTTAGTTTTGTCCATTCTATTTATTTTATACATTTGTAAATGTTAGTGTGTAAAAATTTTAATATTTATATAATTTTGTGAAATTATATTTTAGCATGTTAAAATATGAATCGCCACTGTAGCGGCATGGTTTTATTTATTTTGTACATTTTTAACATTTAGCTTTGTAAAAATTTTAATATTTATCTAATTTTGTAAAATTACATTCAAACATGTCAAAAGATGAATCGCCATTGTAGCGGCATCTCAAATAAATAATAATAATAATAACTGAGCCACCAAAGCTATTTGAGGACACGTCTTTGCTACGCCTCAAGACGTTAGGACAAAACTTTAACATTTTTTTTTAGATAGATTCTCCTTAACAGTGGTGGTGTTGTATTATGGATACAACACTCAACCCTAAGGACGAAACCTCTGGATACAAATACACTCACTCGAAACTTGTGGATACAACACTCAACCCTAAGGACGAAACCTCTGGATACAAATACACTCACTCGAAACATGTGGATACAACACTCAACCCTAAGGACGAAACCTCTGGATACAAATACACTCACTCGAAACTTGTGGATACAACACTCAACCCTAAGGACGAAACCTCTGGATACAAATACACTCACTCGAAACATGTGGATACAACACTCAACCCTAAGGACGAAACCTCTGGATACAAATACACTCACTCGAAACTTGTGGATACAACAACATTCAGTCGTGCTAATGCACATCATTCATTGAACAGGTTCTTCGGAAAATTATTAGACTTTTCACATGCAAGAATTACATTTATTTTCTATTCTAATAAACAAAGAGAAATGTCCGGCGCTAGAGGGTAAAAAGTCCGTCACGCAGGGGCTGCGTAAACTAAGCAGATTTCCTACGTGAAGTTATACAATAGAGAAATTTCAGAATAGAGAGTCGAACAGTTACGGGAACGGCCCGAACTAACTCTTGACGGAAACTCACGACTAGACCCGAAGTTAGCCGATCTCATCTCAGAAGCTGAAAACAGAAAAATGCAAAATTCTCGGTTAATATTCAAGATACAGAATAAATGTATATAACATTATTTATAGTAAATTTAATTTGCAATAAGATTGATTCTATATAATTTTTCGATTCGACGTATAGTAACGGAGATATTTCGAATTTTCGAAAATCCTCCCCTCTAAACCCCCCCTCCCACTGGTCCGATTTCAGCCATTAACGAACTTGATCTTTATTTTTGCATAAAACGTTTAAATATCGAGTTTGGTAACGATCAAACGAAAATTGCGACCGCTAGAGCGTTAACAGACAAATATATATATCTATATATATATATATATATATATATATATATATATATATATATTTGTCTGTTAACGCTCTAGCGGTCGCAATTTTCGTTTATTTTCGTATATATAATTTTGAACGGACCTCATTTTCGTCATCTCCTGGTTAGGATCGATGGACATTTGAAGAAAATTTTAGAAACTCGCGTCATGAGTACGACTTCAATAGCTGATTTCCCTTAAGGGAAATCTGCTAAAAGATAAGAGTGTGCTAGTTTGCATTTGTGTGAGAACTTATACAGTTGAATACGTCATTAACGTCAACTATAATGTATTTTGAAAATCCCGCAAACACATACAGCTTATTGCTAATCAATTTGCTGTTATCTTCTTCCCTATTTAAGTTGTGGGTCAAGGGAAATTTGATAAAAATCGGTATACGGAGTGAAACAAGCCCCTAAAATAGTGTGGATCGAGAGAGAGAGAGAGAGAGAGAGAGAGAGAGAGAGAGAGAGAGAGAGAGGGAGAGAGAGAGAGAGAGAGAGAGAGAGGGAAAAATCGGCGAGTGGAGGCAACTAATGGATTTTCATTACAGAGCCTGACTGACGTTGGGAAATTAGAAACAGCTTTCCCTAGTTTCCTCCATCTTGGATATTACACCCCCCCCCCCCATCCATACTCAATTTTCTACATCATCCTCATGATTTTAAATTAAAATTTAATGTGCTTGCAATAAGCCATTATTGATATTTCTGAACCCGCAGTCTATCAGTATTAACCATCTAAGCAATGTAGACCGAGATAAATAAAATATAGTGCAAAACTAACATTTATTGTTAATTATATTTTGCCTTATTTTAGTTTTCCTTTATCCAATTAAGTCTCCCAAATTGAGCTTTATTTTCTTCCATAATATAAAAATAAAATTCTACGTATAAGAATAATGATAATAACAAATTAAATATAATGTAAGGACTAAAAGAAAAACAGAACTTGAAGTACATTATTGACTCATTAATATTTTAAGAAAGATGAATAATATCACATAATACTCATTCTATTTGGTTTGATTTCTCGGAAATGAACATAGAAAGCATATTCTTTCATATTTCAAAATATAAAAGAAAATACTAAAAATAAATTATCCATTACATTTTTTAATGGAATCATTATCGATTGTCTGTATTTATATATTTAAGAAAATAATAATACTGAACAAAGCAATGCCATGCAATAATAATACACTGATGAGCAAATAGAAATCAAATATTGTTACGTTAAGTAAGTACACCTAACACTGGCAGGACTGATGAGGAAATAAAGGACAAAAGTAATTAAATATAATATAATATTTATTTTTTGGGTTGATATATAACCTTTATTAACAAAAATAATTTGAGAGGATCACAGAGAAAACTCTGCTCCGGGGCAAGGCAAGCTATTTGGAATTTTTAGCCTCCACAGCCTTCAATCTGAAAAGAGAAGAGAAAAACAAATAAATAAAGGAAAACTAAAACAAAATAAAATAAACTTAAGTTCATAAAAAGCTGAGAAATGATAATAAACAAAGCAAAAGAAACAATATAACGAGATTTACAAAAACAATCTGGAGATTGTTAAGGGATAATTAATAGTATATAAACAAAAAAAAGGAAGCCGTTTCTATAGATATTAAAGACTTGCTCAATGAAAATAATCAGATGTTAATCTGTAAATGTGTGGCACTGTGAAAATATCCGGACGGGCCAACTAATTGTGTTCAAGGTCCCCCCATCTTATAATAATTCAGTGGGACGTTTTAAAGAAAGGTTGAATGACTTGATACATATTTGGTGCCTTCCAGTGTCAAATTTTCAGGAACACTAGTGGATCATTTGTACCATTATCAGGGAAAGAGGTTTGTTATGGATCTCTGGATTTTATGCAGAAACTCCTTCACTTGAACACATGACTTATTTGGGGCCAATAACAAAACAGAATTCACAGTAACAGTCACCCTAACTTTAAAAAAAATCGTTCAGACAGTAGTTGCCATAGTAACCACATTTCCCTTAGTACACTAGGCCGTCAGTGTGCAGGTGCTGTCATCTCCACATTGTAAATTCTATTTCTTCCTTTCTAAGCACTTTCTGGCAGCCAAACTTGAGCTTAAGACGGGCATGAGAGATTTAGGGATATCGTAAACACCTTAAAGTTGCAATAACATAAGAAGAAATGGCGATTACTTAAAAATACAATTTTCTTGGGTAATAATCAAGTAAGAGAAATATGTATACAGTACAATTAATTCTACCATCACAAAAGCAACACATTGTTCGACTCGAATGAGGAATGAAATATTTGAGATTGCACAATATAGCCCTTGATTAATCATTCACTCCTCTTGGACCGATTTCAGCCAATCATGAATTTTATGTTCAGCTTTACCAGAAACGTTTAATTATTGAGTATAAATATTAACAATTTAAATGAAGATATGTATAAACACAGTATTTAAGTTAATTGTAAAAGTGAGGGCAAGTACGCACGAACACTCACACAAACTGTAGCAGACTATTTAACAGTTTCTTGTAAAGCCTGGGTTTACCCCCCCCCTTTCTCCAGTAACCCTCGACATATACTTATATACATATTTATAGCTTTCTTTTTTGGGTTGGCATTGTAGAATATAAAGTTTCGTGATCACAACTATTAGTAGACAGTGTTCAAATTAACGTTAACCAAGAACCTGGAGTGACCATTGGATTCCTTGCTCATACCGACGGGCTATCAGACTGATTTACTCACTAGACTACCACACTGTGGTACCGAAGCAGTGTACCGTAACTCTCCGGTCAACCAATTCAAGTATTGGCCATCCGCGAAATTGCTTATCTTCGGTGATCAAGGATAAAGTCCTGTACAACTGAGGTGTGCACGCCCCCGTGTGTTTGTGTGTGTGTGATGACCTTATTTTGGTCATTGGATATTCAGGCCCGGCGGATATTTGAGGAAATGTTTCCAAAATCGCGTCATGAGTCCAACCCCAATCGTTGATTTTCTATTCCATTGCGTCAATAAATAAAAATGAGTATTAATATCGATTACAGGAAATAATATAATGTTGGTAAATATGAATTAATTATCAACTCTATCTTAAATGTAAACAAACAAAGTAAGAAAATAATTTGTGCTATATTTTGGCGGCTCGCCCCTTGGCAACTCGTTCTCAGATTAACGAGTCGTTCGGGAAAGGCGGCAAGGTTATCTGCTCAATTTGCGTCAACAGCCGTAACAAGAAATGGTCACCTCTTGGCAAATAATTAAATGTTTGATCCAGTTTTAAAGCCAGAGCTCATTAGATATAAAACGGAGCCTGCTGGATATGGATAAAATGGCTAGCCGATTGCAGCTAAATATTGTTCGAGATTTCTAGTGTATCGGCGAATTAAGTAGTTAACCTTAATACGTCTCAAAGTTCCTATAACCTATTCCTGTTAGTGTCAAGACTTCATTATTTCTATAACAAATAAAATGTTTTAAATACAACTACCTCACACAAGCAAGCAAGCTACCTTAATCCCCTTCCTCTAAGCGATGCCTAAGACATCGCCATGCGACGACTCTGGCTTCGCCTTCGCGATTACTGATTTTTAATTGTACATGTATTCATGCAGATTCGTTATTCTTATCGTTACATCTGTGAGGTTTATCGCCAGAAAATAAAAATGCTCCCCATTCGGTTACAAAAAAATTTATGTCTAAGTTATATCATAAAAAAACATAACATAGTACAAAAAAATTGACTAATTATGAAATGGTTATCATGTATTTTACCGTGAATAATATATTTGTATGGCTATCTTGTAATGCACCACGAATGATATATTTGTATGGCTATCATGTAATGTACAATGAAAGATATATTTGTATGGCTATCATGTAATGTACCACGAATGACATATTTGTATGGCTATCTTGTAATGTACAAGGAATGATATATTTGTATGGCTATCATGTAATGTACCATGAATGACATATTTGTATGGCTATCTTGTAATGTACAAGGAATGATATATTTGTATGGCTATCATGTAATGTACCATGAATGATATATTTCTATGGCTATCTTGTAATGCACCACGAATGATATATTTGTATGGCTATCTTGTAATGTACAAGGAATGATATATTTGTATGGCTATCATGTAATGTACCATGAATGATATATTTGTATGGCTATCATGTAATGTACCACGAATGACATATTTGTATGGCTATCATGTAATGTACAATGAATGATATATTTGTATGGCTATCATGTAATGTACCATGAATGATATATTTGTATGGCTATCATGTAATGTACCATGAATGACATATTTGTATGGCTATCATGTAATGTACAAGGAATGATATATTTGTATGGCTATCATGTAATGTACCACGAATGAAATAATTGTATGGCTATCATGTAATGTACAATGAACGACATATTTGTATGGCTATCATGTAATGTACAATGAATGACATATTTGTATGGCTATCTTGTAATGTACAAGGAATGATATATTTGTATGGCTATCATGTAATGTACCACGAATGACATATTTGTATGGCTATCATGTAATGTACAATGAATGATATATTTGTATGGCTATCATGTAATGTACCATGAATGATATATTTGTATGGCTATCATGTAATGTACAAGGAATGATATGTTTGTATGGCTATCATGTAATGTACCACGAATGACATATTTGTATGGCTATCATGTAATGTACAATGAATGACATATTTGTATGGCTATCTTGTAATGTACAAGGAATGATATATTTGTATGGCTATCATGTAATGTACCATGAATGATATATTTGTATGGCTATCATGTAATGTACCACGAATGATATATTTGTATGGCTATCATGTAATGTACCACGAATGACATATTTGTATGGCTATCATGTAATGTACAATGAATGATATATTTGTATGGCTATCATGTAATGTACCATGAATGATATATTTGTATGGCTATCATGTAATGTACCACGAATGACATATTTGTATGGCTATCATGTAATGTACCACGAATGAAATAATTGTATGGCTATCATGTAATGTACAATGAACGATATATTTGCATGGCTATCATGTAATGTACCATGATTAAAAGTAATTTCGTAAATAGGGGAAGAAGGGAATCGACTTTAACATGATATTATGACCACAATTTGAATAACTAAAAATATAAGAAACATAAAAATAAAGAATTAAAAGTTTTTGCAAATAAAAAACAATGAAAAAAGTCCATCACGAAGAGGCTGCGTAAAGAAAGCAGATTTCCCGCGTGTGCCACGTAATTGCATTTATCCCAAAAAGTAAAAGTTCAATAAGGTCAATATTTGGTATGTGATCAATGTGCTACATGATTGACAGCGTATAGTTATTATGACTTGAGTAGGAGTGGGGGGGGGGGTTACTGAAGGCCAAAATCCATAAAATGCAAATATCTCGGTTAATAATCAAGACAGTGAAAAAATGCACATGACAACATTTATAGAAGTTTATATTTTAAATAAGATTGGTACAATACAATTTGATACGACGAATAATAACGTGTATACCTAGAATTTTCGAAATTCCTCCCCTCTAAATCCCCCCACCCACTGGTCAGATTTCAGCCATCATTAACGAACTTGATCTTTCTTTTTACATAAAAGGAGTAATTATCGCATTTGACCACATTATTGGAAGCATAAATACCATAAATTGTTTTCAAGAGACCTTTATTATACGAGATACAAGCAAATATGTTCCGTTAACCCCCCCCCACCCCCCGGTTTTAAGTTGTTGGACAACTAAAATTTCAGTGATTGAGATAAAAATTATTCTGATTCATTATAAATTACAGTACTAGATATAGTAAATAGTTTTCAATAAAATTAATATGTTATATTCTGATATATTTCAGTAAATCGTTTTTCTTTCCGACATTTCAGCTCCGACAGGAGGCTATTAAAATTGATAAAGAGTTCTTATTAATTATTCTCATTGAATTTTAACTTATCTTGTTGAATTACTTATTATTTGCTCTTATTGAAGGAGTTCTTATTGCCGTTTGAATGTATACACTTAATATTTACGGTGGTGTTGTGTCACCAGTATGTAGATTTATCTCTTGTTAAACTTCAAAGCCCCTGCGAGACGGACTTTTATTTGACATGGTGTATTTTGTGAGGACTGATGATGAAGCTTTGAAGCAGGCTTTAGGTGAATAAATATGAGTGAAGGGTATTACAATTTTCCTCCAGTTTTCCTCATGTACTTCGCCCACCATTCCACATGCAGCAGGGATATTTATTCTCAAAATAACGCCTTTGAGGAACAACTCTTCCCCAAAATCCCAGGTATTTCCATGAGCTCATGCGTAAATACACAATGGAACGACATCTATTCAACAGACATTTCAATTTCTTTTCAACAGTTCCTCGAAATGCTCAAGGCATCCCTCCCCCTTAATATGGTGTTTATTGAAATCTAACAAAGCATATTTGGACATAAAGGAATCTCTAAAAATAATTCTTTTGTTGAATATATCCAGCAAACACACACTAACTCTCAACCAGTTCATCCCTCACCCCCAACTCAATCCCATATAAGAAAGCCCGTCACGCAGGGGCTGCGTTAACTAAGAATATTTCTCATGTATTTACATTTATCTCAAAACGTAAACGTTCGATTAGAACAATATTTGGTAATTAGCCCCACATAAAATGCTTCTTAATTGTAACGAATTATTGTCAATACGACATGAGAAACAGTGGGGAGTTAGTGAAGGCCGAAAACTAAAAAAGTCCCTTAAGGGAAATCTGCTAAAATGTCCGTCACGCAGATGCTGTGTAAACTTAGCAGATTTCCCACGTGCAGCTATGACACACTTGTGATCTCATTCTCTATTTCTATCTAAAAACCGATGAATAAAAGGGTTGTGGGCGGGGGAGCTTGCTGGCGGCAGAAAACAATAAAGTACAAATATTTGCTTAATACTTCCGTTACGATAAAATGCATATAACAACAATTGCAGAGCATCAATATTTTAACAAGGCTGGTTCTATAACATTTTGCGATACGACTCACAATAACGGAGGTAATTTGTATTTTCAAAATTCCCTCCAAGCTACAAGGATTTCAGCCAAACCTCATACGGTCACCATATCCTTGTATTTTTATTATTTAAGTGAGATGCCGCTACAATGGCGATTCATCTTTTGACATGTTTGAATATAATTTTACAAAATTTAATAAATATTAACATTTTTACAAAGCTAAATGTTACAAAAGTGCAAAATAAATAGGACCATGCCGCTACAATGGCGATTCATATTTTAACATGTTAGAATATAATTTTACAAGATTAAATAAATATTAAAATTTTTACACAGCTAACTTTTACAAATGTACAAAATAAATAGAATGGATAAAACTAAATATAAATTGTTAGTATATTTACAACATGAGGAAAAAATACAAAATAAAAATAAAACAACAAAGAAAAAAAAAAAAGATAAATAAAAATAAAAGAAAAACTATAAATAGTTAAACTGGAAGGAAGCAAAACTTATATTCCACAGTGCTTGCTATATTATAACTTTCATAATTGTAGTTAATAGGTAATAGGTAATGTTTTAGTCATAAGTGTTGCATTGCATTTTATATATTTGTTTGTTTTTAAATATTTCAAATCTTTTAATATTTGACTACCTTTGTTGACTTTTACATTTATTTATATATTACATGTTTTTTTTTACAAAGTGGAAATGTTGTGCCACAGAGCACTGAAGATGGGACGGTTCGCCCCGAAAGTACTTTGTCTGCAATAAAAGAAGTATAAAGAGTGGAGGTGGTGACCTTTTGATCCTTCCGTTGTAGATAATAGGTTTTACATTTCATCAAATAATTCTTTATTTCTTAAATACTTAAAAACATCATCTATAAATTGGCTACCAGCGGCCAGTAGTTGGCATACATTTCTGACCCATGGCTACGTTTTTACTTGTGTGCAGTGTGGGGGAGGGGGTCAACAGAACGTAATCTCATATATCTCTCCAAGTAAAAGTTCAATAAAAACAATATTTGTTATTTAAGATTGGAATGAAGTGGTTCATGATATAACAGCTTATTAATAATATGACATGAGTAGGAGTGCTGAAGGCTGAAAAATGAAAAATGAATAAATGCATATAATAATATTTATAGTACATTTAATTTGCAATAAGATTGGTTCTATAGAATTTTTCGATCCGGCATATAGTAAGGAAGATATTTCGAATTTAGCCATTACCGAACTTGATCTTTCTTTTTACATAAAACAATTAAAAATCGAGTTTGGTAACGATCAAATAAAAATTACGACCGCTAGATCGTTAACAGGCACAAATATGTATGTGTGTGTGTGTGTGTGTGTGTGTGTGTGTATATATATATATATACACACACACATACAATTTTGACAGACCACATTTTCGTCATCTGTGGAGTAGGATCGATGAACATTTGAAGATATTTTTCGAGAATCGCGTCATGAGTATGACCTCAATAGCTGACTAGGGAAATGCGCTAGAGGCATAGCAGTGTTGCCAAAATTCAGAGTTGGAAGGTAGACCACCCAAGTGGCCACATCATCATCATTAACCACTTGCACCAATTGACCCCCCCCCCCCAACTCACAAATGATAATTGGCCTAATTGGCCTAAACGTCACTTGATTTAACTCGCCATAATCACAACATCTGATTTAAATATTGTTTCCGACTATTCTGCAGTCATTCCCAGTCGCCGCGATAAACTTGTAACATCTATAATGTGAGTACATACTATGCCATAATAATTTCTTCATACTAATCCACACAGTCCAAAATATACAACGATAAACAACTTTGCTTTGTAATGTTTTAGCAGAATTCCCTTAGGAGAACGGTGGGATGTTATAGATCAAACATTAGTTTTAAATAACATTATACAATCTGGGTCATTATAGCGAAATTAAACAAACAAGTTATTATCATAAAAAAGACTACTAAACACCGAAAATAACCCATAAGGCCACCACAAATTGTACACACCAAGATATTCAAACCCAAGCAAAACATATGATACTCAATTCATGGCAGAAATCTTGGTTTGATACAACTGACCACAAACTTCGAGAACTGAAACATATTCTTCATGAATGGCCTTCCTCAAAAAGGCTATGTAGAATACAAGACGTAATTTCAATGAGGTTAAGAGTTAGCCATTCACCATACCACATTATTTGAAGTTAAATTACCAATTGTATTCAAGTGACCTTTATTATACGAGATAAATGCAAATATGTTCTGGTATCTCCCAGGTTCTTGGACTAATAAAACTTCATTTATTGGGATACAAATTAATCTGATCCATTATAAATTACAGTATTAGATATAATAAATAATTTTCAATAAAATTAATATGTTATATTCAGATATATTTCATTAATTGTTTTTCTTTCCGGTGTGAGGATGGCAGATCTGTTTGTTTACATTCCAAACGCTTCCTGTCGGCAAGTTATTGAAATTGATTGAATCATTTCTTATTTCCGTTTTGTATTTATTCACTTAATATTCACAGTGGTGTTGTGTTACCAGAATGTAGATTTATCTATTCATAAGCTTCACAAGGGAAATCTGCTTAGTTTACGCAGCCTCTGTGTGACGGACTTTGAATAATACAATTGGCGATTTTAAGAGAGTGCCTGAGACACCTTGTGTATGCGTGTGTGTGCATTTGTCTGTATGTACACACATGTATATATACATATTAGTTTTGAACGGACTTCATCTCCTAGGTACGATCGACGGACATTTGAGTGCATTTTTCAAAACCCACGCCATGAGTACGACCTCAATAGCTGAAATCTGCTAAAAATAATAAAAGGGGCGAAAGTGATTGGATGAGTGAGGCCATTCGAAAGGTTAGTTCTAAACTAAACAGGCCTAAGAGCAATAAAACTAATATTAGAATTGTGACTATCGGCCAATCCCGAATGAATAATTAACTGCTATTTGAGTCAATAAGTAAAAATAACAGATTGACTTGAGGCCAATTATTTTATAAATAAATTACAGAATTAATATTAGCTCATTTTTATTAGTGTTTGTTGTCCCTCTAGAACATGTCCAAGTTGCCCATCCTTCCATGAGGCATATAGGCCTCAACATATTCTTGGCTCAAATCATAAAATCTCCATACGAGAGCCAAACTGTTACGGCAAAGGGCCGAACTAGCTTTTGGCGGGAAACTGTCATTCGTTATCGGCCCAAATTTAATAAAAATGCAAATATCTCGGTTAATATTCAAGATAGAGAATAAATGTATAAAACAATATTTCTAGTAAATTTAATTTAGAATAAGATTGGTTCTATACAATGTTTTGATCCGACGTATGGTAACGGAGATATTTCGAATTTTCGAAAATCCCCCCCTCCCACGGGTCGATTTCAGCCATTAACGAACTTGATCTGTCCTTTTGCACAAAACGTTTAAATATCGACTTTGGTAACTATCAAACAAAAATTGCGACCGCTAGAGCGTTAACAGACAAATATATATATATATATATATATATATATATATATATAATTTTGAACGGACCTCATTTTCGTCATCTCCTGGGTAGGACTGTTGCACATTTGACGAAAATTTTCGAAAATCGCGTCATGAGTACGACCTCAATAGCTGATTTCCCTCGAGGGAAATCTGCTAATTGCGACCGCTAGAGCGTTAACAGAAATATATATATATATATATATATATATATATATATATAAAATTGTAATATTTCGTTGTCGAAAAATTATGATATTTCGTTTCCTATTAGATTCTCGGCAAACATGCACATAAAAGTTGTTTATTTTATTATTTAGTGTAACTTTTGTTGCATTCACTATGTTCGTAAAATGAAGTAAACACGGGATATACGCTAAAACTATAGCGGGAGTCATTAATTTTATTACTGCTTATTTATGTGTTTTTAATGAATGAATATTATGGCAAAAGATTTTATGTTTTAGTCACATATGATAACTCTATATATGATTCGGATTAGTGAGGTTATATATCTCCGTCGTCCCTTCTCATTTATTAATTTCTCTTAGAAAATAACATTGCTATTTATTTCCAATAGAAATGTAAACTATAAGAGCATTTCCGTTATTTAATTTGTCTAATGTATTATTAAAACTAAGTCATGCTGAATTGACACAAAGAGTGATAGCGGAAGTTAGGGGGATCAAACTCTTTGGTTCTGCTAATATATTATCTTATTTCCGATATCTTGATGTTATTGAAACAAATATGTACCATCATAACAATTAGACGTTAATGGTAATGCTATTATGAAAAAAGACAATATCCAATTAAATTTGATATGATTTAAAGTACTACTTATTTTGCAGGGAGGACTAAGTTCTCTTCCCCTCACCTATATTTTTGAATATAAATGAAACTATTTTTAGGGTAATACTATTATTCAATTCCATCAGGTAGATAAATTATTAAAATAATACTTCGAATCAATATTTTAAAGAAAACTATGGAGATGCTGGAGCGGAAGGAGGCCGGAGCCTAAACAGTTAATTGAGTTAACTTATTTCCTGTGAAATGATTTCCACTGCGCTCTACTATTACGAATATAATCTAATTACAAAACTATGCTTAAACTATACGAGCTCGAATTGGTTTTTGACAGGAAATAAGTTCCATTATAGAGGATATTTAATTTTAATAAATGCTATCCACGATTATGGTTTGAAGTATTCAAAAAGGTGCTTATTTTAGTTTATTTGAATTAGAATTTTTTTTTTTCTGTAAGCCGCCTGCCTGACCCTCGCGGGAAAACAATGCGCCCAGACGGGAAGTGTAGTAAACATTGAAGCCTTGCTCAAAAAAAAATACTATTATCATTCAGCCTCAAGTGATTTCCCGAGCGAAGCCGGGTACCTTAGCTAGTATATATATAAAATTGTAACCTCTGTCTGTACATTGATTTTTTTCGCGAAATTTCACGAAAACTTTTCGTTTCACATGTCATAGACACCATAACTGCATTTTGTTTCTTTGGTGTCTGTTTGTTTGTTTGTTTATTTGTTTGTTTGTTACCTTTTCACGCATAAACGGCTGAACCGAATTTTATGAAACTTGGTATGTATACTACTACTAACCCAACTTAGACTTTAGGCTATATTAATATCCTCTGAGACGAACAGGAGTGGGGGGTTATAAGGGAAGCCTGAAATTAAAAATAGCGATATTTCGTTTTCTATTGGTTTTTCGGCAAATATGAACATATCAAAAGTTGTTTATTTTGTTATTTAGAGTAACTTTTGTTATAAACACGTTTTTCGTATACCGAATTATAAACGAGATATACGCTAAAAACTACTGCGGAAGTCAACAATTTTATTTGGCACAAAAAACTCAACCGAACTAAACCAAACTCGGTATGTGAATTAACACTAACGCCTTCCTTATAACAAGCCATACTAACATTTCTAGGGACGGGCAGGAGTGGGGGTAATAAGGGAAGCCAGAAATTAAAAATAGCGATATTTCGGCAAATATGAACATAACAAAAGTTGTTTATTTTGTTATTTAGAGTAACTTTTGTCATATTCATTTATGTCTTTTAACAAAGTATAAAGGAGATATACACTATAAACTAAAGCGGGAGTCAACTATATCATTGGGCGCTAACGATTAAACCGAACTTAAAAAAACTCGGTATGTCAATTAGCATTAATTCTTCCATGATTATAAGCTATATTACAATTTTTAGGTTAGAACGGGAGTGGGGGTTATAAAGGAAGATTGAAATAAAAATTCGCGATATTTCATTGTCTAGTTGTTTTTCGACAAACATGCATATAACAAAAGTTGTTTACTTTGTTATTTAGATTAACTTTTGTTTTATACATTTCTCCAGGAACAATGTGTGGAGCAAGTAATGTGCGTAGAAATATTGATATGCTCAACAATTCATTCCAGTTTGAACTAAGAGATACCTCACCTGGAAAAATTAATTCAAATCTATGTTAATATTTTGTCCTTAATAGCTGAAATCTATGCATAATGAACAGGAGACGGGAAATATGACAATTTGGAGGACAGTGAAGACTTACATAAAAAATTAATTTTATTATTAACAAATGCCAACAACGGGTATTAACCCTAAACACTGGGACGGGTAAATGTCAAAATATTGTGCAATGTAAAGCTTTGCCAAAAAAATACCATCACCATTCAGCCTCAAATCAATTCCCGGGCGAAGCCGGGTATCTGAGCTAGTATATATATATATATATTATATATATATATATATATATATATTTGAGGTTATTCTAATGGCGACCCGCCCCCATCTTTCTCTGACACAGAAGAGAGGCACACTTTATCGCCCCATTATCTCATTGTTGGTTACTCGCCGTCTTTAACAGGACCGAATATCCTAATAGAAGCCATCCTTTGTGAGGCAAGCACAGTATCCTCTTCCTCAAGGCGAGAGTATTATCATGGTCCCACTAAAATCGCTATCATAAATGTATATGTTATTAAGTTACCTTTCCTTGAAAGGGGCTTATTAGGGGAGCCATCTCTATTATAGTATTACTATACTTAGAACTCGGAATGAGGAAATGAGTTTGGTTCCTATATGAAGGCGGTGGCTTCAGGAAGTCGAGGGCCGGAGTAACGCCATTATCACAGAGCATCACAATATCACTTAAAGGCCGGACGTAATTCCTCCATAAATAAGAACACACTAGCAATATCACAGTAAGGAATTTTACTTCCATGCGTCTTATTTAGTAAGTATCAGACAATTTAAGACTTTCGTCTCTTGGAAAGAAGATGAATCGGGCGTGGGTGGTTTGCTTACGGCTGACGGTTAACAAAAGTCCGTCACGCAGGGGCGGATTTCCCACGTGAAGTTATACAATAGATAAATCTACGTACTGGTAACACATCACCACCATGAATAAATACAAACGGAAATAAGAAATGTTTCATCCAATTTCAATAAACTGCCGACAGGGAGCGTTAGGCTAGAAATGTAAACAAATGGGTCTGCCCGCCTCACACCGAAAAAAAAAACAATTACTGAAATATATCAGAATATAACATATTAATTTTATTGAGAACTATTTACTATATCTAGTACTCTACTGGAGATCTTAATAATGAGTCAGAATAATTGTTATCTCAATCAATCAAATTTTAGTAGTCCAAAACCTTAAGACGGGGGGGGGGGGGGATCACCAGAAAATATTTGCATATATCTCGTATAATAAAGCTCTCTTCAATACAATTTTTGGTATTTAAACTTCGAATAATGTAATTTATTATGTAGCAGAGTATTGTTTATGTAACATGAGTAGAAGTGGCGGTTTGCTTATGGCTGAAAACTAAAACATGCAAATATCTCGGTTAATATTCAATATATTGAATAAACGTATATAACAATATTTATAGTAAATTTAATTTACAATAAGAATGATTCTATACAAATTTTCGATCCGACCTATGGTAACGGAGATATTTCAAATTTTCGAAAATCCTCCCCTCTAAACCCCCTCTCCCCCAGGCCCGATTTCAGCCGTTAACGAACTTGATCTTTCTTTTTACATAAAACGACTAAAAATCGAGTTTGGTAACGATTAAACAATAATTGCGACCGCTAGAGCGGTAACAGACAAATATATATATATATATATATATATATATATATATATATATATATATATATATATTATACAGTTTTGAACGGACCTCATTTTCGTCATCTCCTGGGTAGGATCGATGGACATTTGAAGAAAAATTTCGAAAATCGCGTCGTGAGTACAACCTCAATAGCTGATTTCCCTTAAGGGAAATCTGCTAAAAAGTAAAAACGCGCATGTTAATAATTTATCTACAACGAAATACATAAATCAAACATTATTGGGCATAACTCGAGAAAAAAAAAGTCACACATCTCATGGCAGAGATTTTTTTCATCTGCCCTCTTGTAAGATCTCAAGTTCCTGTTGGCCTCATTGAAACAGTTAATCAACTGACCCTTACTTTAACATGAAAGCATAATTATCAACAACGAAAATTTACAAATAAATATTGTAGTACGAAGGTAAACGTATTATATATTTCAACCAGTACGATTAACTCAGAATAAAAACAGAAAGATTAAAAAAAAAATATAGATAAGAAGAAAAAGTCCGTCACGCAGGGGCTGCATAAACTAAGCAGATTTTCCTCATATTTGCATTTATCTCAAAAAGTAAAAGTTCAATGAGAACAATATTTGATATTTATGCTTCAAATAATGTGCTTCATAATATAACAGCTTATTGTTAATATGACATGAGTAGGAGAGGGGATTTACTGATGGCCGAAAACTATAAAATATCTCGTTTAATAATCAAGATATTGAAAATATATACATAACAACATTTACAGAATATTACTTGCAATAAGATTGGTTCTATAAAATTTTTCGATCCGACGCATAATAACGGAGTTATTTCGAATTTTGGAAATTCGTCCCTTCTAAACCCTCCTCTCACTGGTCAGATTTCAACCAGTACGATTAACATAGATAAAACAGAAATATAAATATAATAATATATATAATATATATATATATATATATATATACGCTCAGATACCCTCACGCTTCGCCCGGAATTGATTTGAGGCTAAATAGTGATGGTATTTTTTTGGCAAGGCTTTACTTTGCACAATATTTTGACATTTACCCGTACCTGTGCTTAGGGTTTATACCGGTCGTTGCTGTGGATTTGTAAATAATAAAATTAATTTTTTATGAGTAAACAAAAGTTACTCTAAATAACAAAGTAAACAACTTTTGTAATGTGCACGGTTGTCGAAAAACAAATAGACAATGAAATATCGCGAATTTTTATTTCAGCCCTCCCTTATAACCCCCACTCCCGTACTAACCTAAAAATTTTAATATAGCTTATAATCATAGAAGAATTAATGCTAATTCACATACCGAGTTTTTTTAAATTCCGTTCAATCGTTAGTGTCCAATAAAATTGTTGGCTCCCGCTAAAGTTTTAGTGTATATCTCATTTTTACTTTATTATAAGACAAAAGTGAATATCAAAAAAGTTACTTCAAATAACAAAATAAACAACTTTTGTTATGTTCATATTTGCCGAAAAACGAATAGAAAACGAAATACCTCTATTAGCAGATTTCCCTTAAGGTCATGATGCGAGTTTCGAAAAATTTCTTCAAATGTCCATCGATCCTACCCAGGAGATGACGAAAATGAGGTCCGTTCAAAATTATATATATATATATATATATATATATATATATATATATATATACATATATATATATATATATATTTGTCTGTTAACGCTCTAGCGGTCGCAATTCTTGTTTGATCTTTACCAAACTCGGAATTTAATCGTTTGAAAATTCAAAATATCTCCGTTATTATGCGTCGGATCGAAAAAGTGTATAGAATAAATCTTATTGCAAATTAAATTTACTATAAATATTGTTCTATACATTTATTCTGTATCTTGAATATTAACCGAGATATTTGCATTTGTATTCTGCGTGTGGTCACCAGTAGGCTATCTTCGAACTTTCCGGCGAGAGCTCTGGCGGCCGTTTCTATAACTATTCGTCCCTCGTGAATAGGTTTAGAGGTTAGGTCAACTGTTTTTTGGGGCTAGAAACTACTGGGTTATTAGGCCCTAAATAATGTTTTAGGTATAGAGGTTTCTTACTACTACTGTTGTTATTAGGCAGATTTCTCTATTGTAAAACTTCACTTGGGAAATCTGCTTAGTTTACGCAGCCCCTGCGTGACGGACTTTTTTTAAATTCAGGCCTCCCTTACAACCCCCACTCCTGCCCGTCCCTAGAAATGTTGGTATGGCTTATTATAATGAAGGCGTCAGTGCTAATACACATACCGAGTTGTATTTAGTTAAATTATAGGTTTTAGCGTATATCTCGTTTATAATTCGGTATACGAAAAAAGTGTATATAACAAAAGTTACTCTACATAACAATATAAACAACTTTTGTTATGTTCATATTGGCCGAAAACCCAATAGAAAACGAAACATCTCTCTTATTAATTTCAGGCTTCCCTTATAACCCCCACTCCTGTTCGTCTCAGAGAATATTAATATAGCCTAAAGTCTATACACACCAAGTTTCATAAAATTCGGTTGAGCCGTGTATGGGTGAAAAGGTAACAAACAAATAAACATACACGAAAGAAACAAAATGCAATTATCGAGTCTATGGCATGTGAAACGAAAAAGTATCGTGAAATTTTGAGAACAAAATCAATGTACAGACAGAGGTTACAATTTTAAATATATATAGATATATAAAATTTTGAACGGACCTCATTTTCGTCATCTTCTAGGTAGGATCGATGGACATTTGATGAAAAATTTCGAAAATCGCATCATGAGTGACAACCTCAATAGCTGATTTCCCTAAAGGTAAATCTGCTAAAACAGTGGAATAATTAATTGTTACTACCTTCAAAAGTAGAAACGTTCCTAACGCAAATCCTTCAGTTAATCTTTTTTCTCAACACGTAATGGACTTTGAACTGGCTATAAATGGAAGTAGTTCGATTCCGTTAATAATTAATGTAGTATTTCGACACATACAGTATTATATCCAATAAGTTTCCATCGGTCTACACCTGACCGTCTGTTGAGCACCAAAGTCTTCCACAATAGATTCCCATCTCTACTTCCAACAGTCTATTTGTACTTGAATCACAATATCTAGTACCTCATTGGTCTCATGTCAAGAGAACAAGCCTCTTTTTGGCAATCATTTTAGCAGATTTCCCTTAAGGGAAATCAGCTATTGAGGTTGTACTCATGACGGAATTTTCGATTTTTTTTCTTCAAATGTCCATCGATCCTACCTAGGAGATGACGAAAATGAGGTCCGTTCAAAACTGTATATCTCTCTCTCTCTCTCTCTCTCTATATATATATATATATATATATATATATATATATATATATATATATATATATATATTTGTCTGTTACCGCTCTAGCGGTCGCAATTTTTGTGTAATCGTTACCAAACTCGATATTTAGTCGTTTTATGTAAAAAGAAAGATCAAGTTCGTTAACGGCTGAAATCGGACCAGGGGAAGGGGGGGTTTAGAGGGGGAGAATTTTGAAAATTCGAAATATCTTCGTTACTATAAGTCGGATCGAAAAAGTGTATAGAATCAATCTTATTGAAAATTAAATACACTATAAATGATGTTATATACATTTATTCTCTATCTTGAATATTAACCGAGATATTTGTATTTTTATTAAATGTGGGCCGATAACGAACAGAGACGGCTCTCGTATAGAGATTTCTCTATTGTATAGCTTCACGTGGGAAATCTGCTTAGTTTACGCAGCCCCTGCGTGACGGACTTTTTGTTATTCTCGTTAATGAATAACATCAGGAATTCGACTGAACAGGTCCTGATTTCGTTTATTGTTTGTTTTTGCTTATTTGCAATTCAACCAAATACTCTAGTCTTAAGTTAGTCACAACCTACAGAAATCAAATCTTCATGCTATTGTGAATCTGTTAGACAGTAAGTTACTTTGAATTCCTTTGACTTCACTGTTGAGGGCAAGGCTTCTTGATCCCTTGTTAGTAAGGAATGGATCCTGGTTCCGTTTAGCCATAGCAGATGGATACCATTCAATGGGTGGAGATGGAGAGTTAGTAATATGGACAATCATGTCCCAATTCTGGCAGAGATGGCCATTCCCAATTGCTGGTTTGCAATTCCACAGATTACTTCCTGTGGGCACATCATCATCATCAAGGCTTCACCTCTAACCGGCTCCCGTCTACACCTCTCAAATCCTCAATAGCAGATCCTAAACTGTTCTCTGTCAAAAGCTCAAAATATTTCCATCATTCTTTTCCGAATTTCAACGGCTTTGGTTTGATTGGGATGAATTTTCCAGTTTCCTTGTACAAAGTTAATGGGACATTTAATCGCGAAAATCTTAATTTTTTCTTTCTTTCTTTTAAACTGAAAGCCGAAATTATCATTTTGAGAGGGCTCAGGTTAGCAAAATGAGTTGGCTTTAATCTCACATGGTAAATGGCCTAGAGTGGCGAGTTCGATTCCTGCCTGAGCAAATAGGAATTTATTTAGTGACAAACTAATTAAATAAAATCCTTAGTCCCACCGTGGCTAGGAAAGGGTGGTAAACAGTAGATAGCCCGGCCCAATTAGCCATAGTTTTTTAGTGGACTGAGTGGGGTGAAATAAATAGTTCTGTGCACTTTTCAAGTTGTATATTAAAAACAATAAAAACTTCTTGGCATAAAATATTTACAGGTAAAAAGTCTAGTAGTTTCACTATTCACTATGGTCCAGTTTGAATAGCCACAACTCAGTCACAGTTAGCACGAGACACTAAATATTTTCTTTCGCATTTCTAACTTTGCACTCGCAATCCGGTTAACTATTTTTTACTAACTGAACATATTTTAAAACCATCTGGTATTTTTTATATCGCGTGGTTATCATATTTGATAGCGAACGACTCACGAGTACGTGCGTCGCCTCTACATCTTCATGAAAGGGACGTTAAGATTTTAAATTAAATTTCGTTCGTTCACACGTCAGAACAATTAATGGGCCAAAGTTCATTAACATGCGACATAACACTTCCACATTTGAGGGGCTTCTTAAGTGATTATACTCGTAATAAGATAGTTTTGGCTGCTTCAAAAAGATAAGTTTCGTTTTACATAAAGGTTAAGAAGGCGGGAATGGAACTCGCCATTCTAGGTTTACCGTGTGAGATTAAGGCCAACGCTTTAAATCACATGGCTAACCTGAGATGTTACGAAATCCCCCCCCCTCCCAATGGACCGATCTCAGCCATTGACGAACTTGATCTTTCTATTTGCATAAAACGATTAAATACCAAGATTGGTAACGATATATATATATATATATATATATATATATATATATATATATATGTGTGTTTGTGTGTGTGTGGTGTTGTTATTTGGAGTGTTTATGCCAATATTTCGAGATATTTATTTTCTCTTCTTCAGGACAAGACTAAAGATACTTAAAAACTATTGTCGATAAGGTGAGGTGGAGTATTCCTAATGTAACCAGAAGTGCAACACCTTATGTACAATAGTTTTTAAGTATCTTTAGTTTTGTCCTGAAGAAGAGAAAATAAATATCTTTCGAAAATCGCAACATGAGTACAACCTATATAGCTAATTTCCCTAATGAAAATCTGCAAAACGTAGCTACTGGGGATCCTCACATGATAAAGCAGGGGCTGCGTCAACTAAGCAGATTTCCCACATGTTGCAAAGACAAACTAATGAACTCATCTCGTATATTCTCTATTTCCAAAAAAAAACAATCCTAATCACAATAATTATTTGCATGTATCTCACATTATAATGGTCCGTTGAAACAATACTTGGCATTTATGCTAGGAAAAAGACGTTTCATGATATATTCAATTATTTCTAATTTGCGATGACTAAAAGTGGGTGTTTACTGAAGGCTGAAATTTAAAAAATGCCAATATCTCGGTTAATATTGAAGATAGAAAAAACATGAATATAAGCACATTTAGAGAAAATTAAAAGTTGCAATAAGATTAGTTCTATACAATTTTTGATAAGACGTATAATAACAGAGATAATTTGAATTGTCGAAATTCCCCTTCTTCAAAGGATCAGACGAATTCGATTTTCTATAAGATTCCGTCATAAAAGGAATGGAATTTCATAGGAAATTCCAAAGTTATGGTCGCACTGGAGACGGTTACTATGTTGATATGGACTGAAAAGATTCTTCAGGGGTCACAATTATGACACACCAAGTCTCGGCCTTTTATTAATACGAATAGTGATTTTAAGGAGGGTGGCTCGGGAACATTGGACATCCTATGTGTGTGTGTACACATGCATACATATGTATGTATGTATGTATGTATGAATGAATGAATATATGTATGTATGTATATGTATATATACACACACGCTCGCACGCCCACACACATAAACACACACAAAAGTATTAAGATTGTACTCATGACGCGATTTTCGAAAAAAATTCTTAATTGTCCATCGGTCCTACCTAGTAGATGAGGTCAGTTCAAAATGATGCATATTTACTGGTGTGTTTCAACCGCTCTAGCCGTCGCAATTTTGGTTTGATACCAAACTCGATATATAAGCGTTATATGCCAAGCTAAAGATTAAGTCCGTTAATGGCTGAAATCGGGGGAGTGTTAAGAGGGGCCAATTTCGAAAATTCAAAATACCTCCGTTACTGTGAGTCGGATCGCAAATTGTATAGAACTAATCCTATTGTAATAGTTATTTATTATACAAGTGACGAAAGTAGATCATTTTACAACTCGAGTGAAACGTTTACCCACACGAGCGAAGCGAGAACCAGAATATGAACAAAATTAGGATGTTGTGAAGATTATGGTATGTTGTTGGTAGGTTATAAGCATGGTTGTGAAAGGTTATAAGCATAGTTATAAAACAACTAGTGATGATTGTGAAGTAGTGCAGTTATAAACAAGTGCAGGTTATAAACAAGGAAGGTAATGATTATTATAATTAAATTTTAAAATATATTGATTATTTCCACCAATAATTCATTCACATTTCAATTTATTTTGTTAAAATAAATTCTTACAATGTTAAGAAACATTTAAAAGCATTTAATTTCCAACTTCAAATTCTTTTTTTAATTTATACTTATTACTAATTAAGAAGGCAATTCACTTTCTTCACTTGTGAAGAAAGTGATTACTTTCTTCACTCTATTGCAAAATGTTTCACTTTCTTCACTCATTTCAGTTTAGTAATGTTACCATTATTCAACGATTACAGAAAAATTAAATTTACTATAAATACTGTTATGTTTATTTATTCCCTATCTTCAATATTAACGGAGATATTTGCATTTTTTAGTTTTCAGCCTTCAGTAAACCGCCACTTTACTTTTGGTCACACATAATAGACTCTCTTTTATAATTGACCACTTTATTTGAAGTTTAATTTTGTTTTCAACAGATAATAACGGGGTAATTGCAAAACGTTGTGTGATAACGTCATCATTCAAGATTTTACATTCTTAACTCGAAAATGGTTATTTGTTTTACACTATACTCGATGTTTAACTGTTTCATTCAACACTAAAGGCCATTATAGTTAATGACTAAAATCGGGACGGAATAGAGGGGGGGGGGTTAGAGAGAGGGGCGGGGTAGAGAGAGGGGAATTCAAAAATTTAAAATATATCTTTTAATTAAAGTATAAATAGAGAATATGAGGTGAGATGATATGACAACCGTGTTACTAAAGCACGAGGAAAATTTGTTTAGTTGACACAGTCCATGCTTGACAGACTTGTGACATGACTCCTTTTAAATATCCATTAATGATATACCTGTATTATACAAGCAATATTTTTTAGGGAAAGGTGAAAATATTAGTTTTATAAAAACATATAACTTTTTATTTACAGGCTTAATTAAAAAACAAAGCAAAATCGATGCTTTCTTTTTACATTTTTTAACATGAATAATCCAAATACCATGTTTTCAAAACTTGAAACTTTTTTTTTTTGCACTACATTTATGTGTATAATATAATTACCAAATTTCACTCATTTTAGTATAGATTAATTAACATTGATTACAAAATGATTTTTTAATCGTTTGATTTGGTGTCGAATGCTCCTTCCCCTTGAACAAATTTTATTTATAAGTTTACATAATACCACAATAATATATATCAAGTCTTCAAGGATTTTGGGTCAGTTGGAGTGAATAATATACCACTACAATTCGTTGTCCCTCTCTAAGCATCCTTCCTGTATATTTGAAAATTAAATACAAGTCCAAACACTTAGATCACATATCGATAAATCTAAGATCTAAAGGCTGTGAATTAAAGGTGGAACCATTGTGCATTGTCACAAGATCCTTTTTTCAAATTACCATTGCCACCATAAGAAGGAAAATACAACGGTTAAAAAGATTATACATTATAGGCTAAAACTGGGGTTATTATATTATTGCTCTTTTTCCCAATGAAATTCCAAAAGTAACCCCATCTACAGAACTATATCCAGCCCGGAGAACTACCTGACATTTAAGACAAACATAAAAAAGCTAAGATCTGTTAGCCAATTAAGAGTATCAAGCTCAGAATTCACCAAACTTCAATCACGAAACAAAACTTTCTCATTCAAAGCTCAGGAACCTTGCACTTTTTGTAATTAGGTCATCCCTAATAGCCTGTCACATATACTTCTCTACTGTGAGAAGCTCATCCAAGACAGAAATAAATATCTACAAACACTTTCCTCAGCAGTCAGTGATGTACATAAAATCGAAGAGATACTTAGTATCGATAACCTCGAAAAACTACACAAGATTTATTGCTTCATCATGTCAGCATGCAATACTCTGGAATAAGTGCTGATGGACCACACTCTACTTAAATGGTATGTTAAGATGGAAAAGGGTTAATAGAATGCTTTTAGTTATATTTTATGTACTATATTTTACAATTTACACTATATTCCTTTTTTTTTTTATTGTCATATTATTGTTGATCTCAAGAACTTGGATATAATTATTTATTTAAAAAGACAGAATTGTTATTTGTTTATTTAATTTGTACAAGAAGTAAATCTTTAACAAATAAATATATATTCTATTCTATTCTGTTTTTCCCAATGAGTGGATGCAAGTAGCTCTGATGATAGAGACAATAATCTTTAAAAGCGCTTAGCTTTGAAATAAAAAAATTGTGAAAGATTCGACGCTTCATTCTCCAAGTACACAATATTCTTCACTTCCAACAATTTTGAAATAAGATTATAAATTCACTGTAAATTTAGTTTTAGTTTTGACTAGATGTCTACATTGACAAACGATATAACGCCATGGCAAATATGTTTTGTGACTCCTGTATGCTTGTTGCTGTTTTATTCAAATTTAACACTCACATATTCACGTTTTTTGCAATATGAGGGAGTATTTCTAAGACTTAAATCCTAATAAGGGCAGGGATATCCTTTCCCACCCCACCAGTAATTTGATGCACAAAAAAAATTAATAATGATAGATGAAAATTAATAGAAACAGAAAAAAAAATTGCACCAAAGCAGTTTTGCTGTGATAGATGTATAAAAATGTAACATATTAATGTAATATATTCATATGTTAAAAAAATGTATTTAAAATATATTAAATTTGTATATAAATTTACATTTAAATCACTTATTTGCATTGTCTGCTTTATGATAATTAAATGAATATGTTAAAATGCATTATACAAAATAAATTTGCTTGTTCGGTAAATGACATATCATTTTTATACATAATATGAATTACACTCACTTTTTTTCTGCACCCCTCTCTTCCCCCCCCCTCTAATCAAATATAGAGCCTGGAGGTATGTTAATGGAGTTGCATTCAACATAACTGGTAAGATGGTGGTTAAATTTTACTCCAGCACAGTTGTGAATTAAATTTATAATCTAACAATCACTGTATGAAGGCTAGTATTCCTGTTCTATATTCCATCATAGGTCAGCTGATACGTTGTTAAGTGTTTTACTCACAACTATAGCTTCATGAATAACTATATTCAGTTGACGACTTGATTTTGAAGATTTAAATATTAATTAAATAGAGTTCATGAAATGTGACACGTATTCACAAAATAATATGGGTTATTGGAGTAAACATATTTCTATAAATTTGTTGCTTAAACAAAAATTACAAAAAAAAATAACCAATCACATTCTTCAAAATTTTCTCTTCTTAAAAAAATATTTGTCAGTTGAAAATGAGTTTTTAAAAGAATCAGAAATGTATACATTTCATAAGGCATTATTTTACATTTTATCACTTACAATTGTGTATCAAACACGATTTAAAAATATTTAGTATAATTGAAATACAACAGCAATTATTATCGAACAAGTGAAAAATGATATACATACAAATAATCAGAGGAGTATATGATTCTAAATTTAAATTTAAAAAAAATGAAACCAAGCCTTTAAACTTAAATATTATTCTGGTCTTCTAGTTGTATTTATAGAATCCCTATATATTGGGTATAACAAACCAGTTACCTGTAATAAAAACATACATTTAAATAAAACATCTAAATCAAGATGCAGACTAATAAAACTTTAATAACATTCCAGTAGAATGCAGCTATAAAGGCTTATGAAGAATTAATATTATATTTTATAAGTAAAAGTATAAGATATAGAGCGAAGAGTGGATAACTAACATAAAATAATAAATATACAAAATGTTGAGTAGTTTCAAAGTTTGAGAAAATGTATTGGCAACGATAATCGAAAGCACAGAGCATCCCGTTGGAATATTTATATATAAATAAAGGGGAAACAAAACAAATCTGACGAGGAGATGTCAAGAACAACAAGTCAATAAATGTAACAAGGAAAACATGTATGTTGTGTGGGTCTCTTCAAACTTTCTATTAATAGCATGCATATATATTGAAATAATATAATAAACTAATGTCACTAGACAATTACTATATATAACTAGTGTACAAATCTAAGCAATGGAAAATACTACAGAATATAGAGTTGAAAATAGAAATTCATTTGTGTAATAAGGATCTAAACCAAAGTTTTGTTTATAATAAATGAATAATACATCATGACAAGATTTGATTTGTACAAAATTAGGTCGAAATGATGTGCATCATAGCGATAAACATAGAACCATTTACATTTAAAAAATAGAGTACTTAATTTAAATTATCCTCGACATAAGAACAACTACAGAGCCTCATATAATGTCATTGTTGATTTGACAGGCCACCAAAAAGAGGCAATACTAATCAAAAGTAATAAAAAATAAAAAAAAAAAAAACCTTAAACATGAGGTGTGAAATGCTTAATGTTAGAGTGTGTGAGAAAAGAGCACTTGTAGGCAGCATAAAATATTTAAAGGAGTGAAACAGGTAAAGTTCTACCTTATCACTCTCTTAAGTGAATTCATAATTAGCTGTTTTCAATAAAAAAAATCAATACAAGAAATAAATAAAAAGTCTAAATTACATTCTAATAGGCACACCTAGACGTACATACCTTAGAATCCGGCTTCCCATAATAGAACTTGCTCTAATAAATAAAGATCAACATTCAAAGAGGTATACATTTTTATATTTATCAGTTTATAACGGTCTTAGAACACTTTCGAAGCGATTAACAAGATAGATAATGGAATTTTTAAAAAGAGGCTACCTAAATACTTATTATTTGATAGAGATAAATAGTTAAAATCTATAATAATTATCAATTAATGTATTTAAAAGAGAGCCTAATAACGACGGCGGGAGAAAACATAACGCCATTTTGTTGGCTAGAGGAGGGGTGATAAGAAGCATGCGCGGCCCCCCTCCTATCAGCTGGCTCCCCCCCCCACCCTTCAAGATTAGACAAGCAAACATCTCTATTCCTCTTCCGGCTTTGGGCATATCTTAAGCTAAGGGTCGACTTGAGGCAAAATCTCGAGATCGGTCTCAGCTTCTCGAGACTGGTGCGGGAGATTCGACGGACACTTTAGTCTCGAAACCAAGACATTGTCGTGTCGACTAGACACACGTCTTGCAGTATTCTGTAAAGCTAAGTATCCACTTGAGACAAAATAGTCTCGAAAGCAGCCTCGAGACTTGCCTCTCAAATGTATCTGGGCCTGAGAGCGGAGAGTACTAGTCTCTGAGACAGGATTTGCCACAGGCTCATTCCTCCTCTCGGCCTCTAGTCTCAAGTCTTGTTGGAACAGCTAAAGGTAAGTGTCCACTTGAGAGAAAATAGTCTCTAGACTTGTCTCTCAAATGTATCTGGGCCTGAGAGCGGAGAGTACTAGTCTCTGAGACAGGATTTGCCACGGGCTCATTCCTCCTCTCGGCCTCTAGTCTCAAGTCTTGTTGGAACAGCTAAAGGTAAGTGTCCACTTGAGAGAAAATAGTCTCGAGACTTGCCTCTCAAATGTATCTGGGCCTGAGAGCGGAGAGTACTAGTCTCTGAGACAGGATTTGCCACAGGCTCATTCCTCCTCTCGGCCTCTAGTCTCAAGTCTTGTTGGAACAGCTAAAGGTAAGTGCCCACTTGAGAGAAAATAGTCTCTAGACTTGCCTCTCAAATGTATCTGGGCCTGAGAGCGGAGAGTACTAGTCTCTGAGACAGGATTTGCCACAGGCTCATTCCTCCTCTCGGCCTCTAGTCTCAAGTCTTGTTGGAACAGCTAAAGGTAAGTGCCCACTTGAGAGAAAATAGTCTCTAGACTTGCCTCTCAAATGTATCTGGGCCTGAGAGCGGAGAGTACTAGTCTCTGAGACAGGATTTGCCACAGGCTCATTCCTCCTCTCGGCCTCTAGTCTCAAGTCTTGTTGGAACAGCTAAAGGTAAGTGCCCACTTGAGAGAAAATAGTCTCTAGACTTGCCTCTCAAATGTATCTGGGCCTGAGAGCGGAGAGTACTAGTCTCTGAGACAGGATTTGCCACAGGCTCATTCCTCCTCTCGGCCTCTAGTCTCAAGTCTTGTTGGAACAGCTGACACCTCAGGCTCAGACTTGCTTAGAAGATTTCTGTCAAAGAGGGTGTTTTTTTTTGTTTTTGTTTTTTTTCAAAATTTATTCTTTTTTGTTTATCAAATTGTCTAAAATGAGTGTGCGACACTGGACAGACGAAGCAATTTTCAATTTTATTAATCTTAACGAGGAAAAGGATTTTTTGTGGAATATTAAACACAATTTGTACAGGAATTGAGATTTGAAAATTAGTGCATATGAAGAAATGGCGAAAAAATTCATTTGTGATGCTCATGAGATACAAAGAAAAATACACAACTTAAGAAATCGGGTAAATATTGAACAGCAGACATCAGAATCAAATTTTGAAACTGATGTGCATCCTCCAACCGTAACTCATTAATGAGAGTTGAACCGGCTCCCAAATTAATTCGACGATCCACCCATTCCCTTAACCAGCACTTTTTTTTTTTTTAATTTTCCATTTTTGTACAAACTTATATGCAATTAAAAAAGGTAGGGCCAGACGGGAATCCATTTTGCAAAATAAAAATGCTTATAGCCACATACAATCTGCAATATAACTCTCTATCTTACAGAATACTGCAAGATGTGTCTCTAGTCGACACGGCAATGTCTTGGTCTCGATACTAAAGTCTCCGTCGAATCTCCTGCACCAGTCTGGAGATCGCAAGAGATCTCAAATGGACAAGAACCTGAGACCAATCTCGAGACTTTCTCTCGAGATTTTGTCTTAGCTTTAGATGGAGAGTTATATTGCAGATTGTTTGTGGTTATAAGCATTTTGAGAAATGGGTGGAACGTCGATTTAATTTGGGTTCCAGTTCAACTCTCATTAATGAGTTACGGTTGGAGGATGCACATCAGTTTCAAAATTTTATTCGGATGTATGCAGTGCAATTGGAACAACTATTAGATTTAGTAAAACATCAGACTTGAGACTAGAGGCCGAGAGGAGGAATGAGCCTGTGGCAAATCCTGTCTCAGAGACTAGTACTCTCCGCTCTCAGGCCCAGATACATTTGAGAGGCAAGTCTCGAGACTATTTTCTCTCAAGTGGGCACTTACCTTTAGCTGTTCCAACAA
Organism: Riptortus pedestris; assembly: GCA_019009955.1. Lineage (NCBI taxonomy): Eukaryota > Metazoa > Arthropoda > Insecta > Hemiptera > Alydidae > Riptortus > Riptortus pedestris. The sequence continues at coordinate 4,690,921 of CM032231.1, read as the reverse complement.
GACTTGAGACTAGAGGCCGAGAGGAGGAATGAGCCCGTGGCAAATCCTGTCTCAGAGACTAGTACTCTCCGCTCTCAGGCCCAGATACATTTGAGAGGCAAGTCTCGAGACTATTTTCTCTCAAGTGGGCACTTACCTTTAGCTGTTCCAACAAGACTTGAGACTAGAGGCAAAGAGGAGGAATGAGCCCGTGGCAAATCCTGCCTCAGAGACTAGTACTCTCCGCTCTCAGGCCCAGATACATTTGAGAGGCAAGTGTCGAGACTATTTTCTCTCAAGTGGGCACTTACCTTTGTTTAAAGCTGACCCAGAGATATTTTATCTTCAGTGCGAGACTGTTTTCGGGTTATACAATGTCCGTAACTCTTTAAAAAAATTTCGCCCTGTGGTTTCGCAACTGGATAGGGAGGTTATACGTCATGTTATTGACCTCGGCCGTAACCCCCCTGATGAAAATCCATATGGGACCCTCAAGATAAGGATCATGAATAGCTTCGGGGAGTCCGAGAATGTCCGGATTATAAAACGCCTCGAAGATCAACGACTAGGAGACCGCCGACGATCTCACTTCTTGCGCGAACTCCAGCAACTCGGAGGTACCGCGGTAACGGACGAGCTGCTTAAATCAATTTGGCTGAAGGGATTGCCCAACGCCATGCAGATAGCACTTGCCGCTACTGAGCAGCAAGATTTAGCAAAGCTCAATAACATAGCCGACCGCATTGCTGAGGTTGGTGACTCTAGAGCCTGCGAGGTGGCAGCATTGAAACCTTCTCAGAGAAGATCGGCTACTGGACGCCCTGGAGAAACTCACCGAGCGAATCACAGCCCTGGAGATCCGCCAACGGGATACGACACCAACCACAGCACTACGCCGACGGAGTAAAAGTAGAGATAGGCAGTTATGCTTTTACCATGAACAATTTCGCGATAAAGCAAATAAGTGCCGACCACCATGCTCATGGAAGCAATTTCCCGTTCCCACTAAGCAGGAAAACTAAATTTAGCGACGGCTGAGGCGGAACCCGTCGCTAATAACTCCCATCACCGCCTTTTCATTTATGACCGGCAAACCCGCATCCGATATTTGGTGGACACAGGAGCAGCCGTATCGGTTTACCCCGTGACAAGAACACCGAAAACTAAGCCCAGCGAATTATCTTTATATGCGGCGAACGGCACCCCAATCCCAACATATGGCGAGAAACTTATACAATTGGACTTAGTCTTGCGCCGGAAAATGGTGTGGCGATTCATCCTCGCGGAGGTAGGGCAACCCATAATTGGAGCGGACTTGCTCTACCATTTCGAGCTGATGGTGGACCTAGCTGGCTGCCAACTGGTTCACAGGATCACAGGGTTGACGACAAAAGGGAAGCCGGCTAACGTTCCAGCACCGACAATATAGTCTGTCCCGGAAGGCCAGTGGTACACCGAACTTCTCCAGAAGTACCCTAGCCTCACGTCACCGACCACGTTTACTAAGAAGCCGACTCATCCCGTCGTTCATCACATAGAGACCCGAGGCGCGCCAGTCACCGCGAAATCGCGAAGGTTACCTCCGGAAAGGTACGCGGCCGCGAAACGCGAATTCGAACAGATGATGGAGGAAGGCATTATCCATCCGTCAAGTAGCCCTTGGTCAAGTGCGCTACATATCGTTCCTAAAAAGAACGGCGAAATCCGACCTTGCGGTGATTATAGGCAGCTGAATGCCAAAACAATACCCGATCGTTATGCTGTACCAAACATTGCTGATTTCAATGCCAACCTCCATGGGAAGCGGATCTTAAGCAAATTAGATCTCAGGAAGGCCTATTTCCAAATCCCTATAGCGGAGGAAGACATACAGAAGACGGTTGTTATCACCCCATTTGGTCTCTACGAGTACGTAACGATGTGTATTGGCCTACGAAATGCGGCTCAGACCTTCCAGAGATTCCTAGATCCCGTTCTCCGTGGTCTTGACTTCACCTTTCCCTTCGTTGATGACATCTGCATCGGATCAGCAGACGAGGAAGAGCATAAGAAACATCTGGACGAAATTTTTCGACGCCTCCAGGAACACGGTCTGACGATTAATCTCTCCAAATGTGTATTCGCAGCGACGGAGATAGAGTTTTTGGGCCACAAGGTCACTCCTCAAGGCATCGCTGCACTTCCGGAGAAAGTCGAAGCCATCACCACTTACCCTCACCCTACTACTGTCAAGGACCTGCGGCGATTCCTGGGGATGATAAACTTTTATCGACGTTGCCTTGCCCACGCTGCTGCCATTCAAGCACCCTTGAATACTTTTTTTACGGGAGCCAAGAAAAATGACAAATCCCCCATCTCTTGGACCGAGGATTCCATCAAGGCATTTGAAGATTGCAAGGAAGCCCTCAGGAACGCAGCTCTCATAGCTCACCCAATTCCAGGAGCGGAGCTAGTTCTCGTATGTGATGCTTCTGGCACATCTATAGGAGCAGCTCTACAGCAGAAGGAAAATGGAAACTGGCGACCTCTAGGATTTTTCTTAAGGACATTGACTCGGACACAGCAGAACTATTCAACTTATGACCGCGAGTTACTGGCCATTCATCAAGCCGTGCGACACTTTCGCTCTCAAGTGGAGGGTCGACATTTTACCATTTGGACTGACCACAAACCACTTCTTTACGCATTTCAGCAGATGCCGGAAACCTCCACCCCCATGCGGATTCGGTGGGTAAGTTTTATTAGCCAATTTACCACTGATATCCAGTATATTGCAGGAGCGGAGAATGACGTGGCTGACGCGTTTTCAAGAGTTGAGGAAATCAGCGGCCCTGATGGGATGGAAGCCCTAGCGGAAGCACAGAGCGGTGACGACACAATACCTGACTTGCTGAAGAACCCTCGTCTCCAGCTCAAGTGGATGCAGTTCCCGCATATCTCTCGCAGCCTCCTCTGCGAAACGTCCACGACCTCCGTCCGTTCGTACGGCCGTATTTAAATCTCTTCATAATCTCAGCCACCTCGGTACCCGCGGATCACGCAGACTCATCGCGCAGCGGTATTTCTGGCCGAACCAGAATGTGGACATTACCAAGTGGTCACGAGCCTGCATTGCCTGCCAGAAAGCGAAGGTGCACCGTCACACAGTCGCACCACCTGGTACTTTCCCACCTTCAGGCAGATTTGAGCATCATCACTTAGACATCATTGGCCCACTGCCCAGCTCAGCTGGTATGCGGTACTGCCTTACGATGATAGATAGGTTCAGCAGATGGCCAGAAGCACAAGCAATTGAGGACATCTCAGCAGCTACCTGCGCTTCTGCACTCTGTTCGTCCTGGATAGAACGTTTCGGCGTTCCTGCGCGTATCACTACAGATCAAGGGCGACAGTTTGAATCCGACTTGTTCCACCAGCTCCAAGACGTTGGGATTCCAGCGATGTAGGACAACTGCATACCACCCGCAAGCTAATGGATGTGTCGAGAGGTGGCATCGCACGCTGAAAACAGCTCTTACAGCCCAGCTGAACAGCAACAATTGGACATCTCTTCTACCCATGGTACTCCTGGGAATACGTGCAGCAGTCCGCGATGACAGCATCACCAGCGCCGCAGAGATGGTTTATGGACAACCTCTGCGACTGCCTGGAGAACTATTGGATACAACTAAGCAACGAGCCAGCACCAAAGAGTTTGTCCAGCGACTTCGAGAGCAGTTGGAGCTACTGAGACCAGCACTTTTGAAAAATTTTGTGTCACGTGTTGAAAGAAATTCAGAAAATGCATTTTTAATGTCTAAATCATCTGTAAAAAATTTTCCTCGCAAAAAGTTGTCCAAACTTCGAAAAAAGTGGTAGTCTGTAGGAGATAGATCAGGGGTGTAGCGGTTACTTTTTTTAAAAAATAAAAAAACATATGATAGATAAAATTAACACCACTGCTTGAAAAAACATATGATACAAAAAATGATCTTAGTGCGAGGTTACCATCAAAAACTGCGTGTATCTCACAAGAGCCTAAACTAAGAAACATTTTAAAAAAGGAACTGTTGTGTGCCCGCTTTGACCGTTAAATGTAATTTGTAGTGAACATGAGTGGAACGCCTACAAGGACGCTTAGCCGCCTCTAGCACCAGTGAGTCACATATTATATTTACAAAAACTATCTCAGCCGGGTCGAGGTTGATAACCAACTATAGGTTATGGTGTTAGCATGTGTTTATTTCTTTTATTTTTTCAAATATAAGTGTTACATAAAATTACTGGTTAAGTTCATGTCTTAATATAACAACTTAACAGGGGAATATGGGGGGTGTGGTAGGACTTCATAGCCCAACTCCTTTAATTTGTTCACTGTCTGTATTGAAACATGTGGTCGGGCGTTGTCATGAAGCAGAATCGGTCCTTTCCTGTTTACCAATGCCGGCTGTTGCTTGATCAAATTTTGATGCATTTGCTCAATTTCTTGGCAGTATAATGTGGAATCAATTGTTTTGCCCGTTGGTAGCAAAGAATAATGAATGACCCCGGCCATAGACCACAACAGCTTTTTTAAGATCTTCGTCCTCCACTGATGAGTGAGGTCGTCCACGGGGCTGATTTTCTAAAGTCGTATCTCCTGAAGAAAATTTTGAAAACCAACGACGAATAGTTCTTTCATTAGCACTTCCTTCGCCAAACGCATGATTAATATTCCTTGCTGACTGGGCCGCGGAATGACCAAGTTTATACTCGTAAAAGAAAATTATCCGGAAATCGCGTGTTTCCATGTTCCCGATTGATATTAAACTAAAATATGTAAGCCTACTTGGGACAAAAACAAACATAGCTTGCGACTAGAGGATTAACAAATGTTTATTATAGATGGTAAATATTTTGCTTGGAATCAACACACAACGTTTTAATCCTTTATAAAGATTAGGGTTTAAAAAATCGGACACTTCATGTGTTACAACCCAATATATATATATATATATATATATATATATATATATATATATATATATATATATATACTAGCTAAGGTACCCGGTGATGCCAGGGAAATCATTCTTGACTGACTAATGTTGGCATTTTGATAGCAAGACTTCAATGTGTACAATTACACTTCCCTCCACGACGTAATGTTTTTCCGAAATATCCAATCCTAAAGGGTAACTTTTGGGGATTAATAGAATAGAAATTTTAGTTTTGAAGAATAACTGAAAATATGTTCCTAATCTATCCCTCTACACTTTTTAACTCACCGTTTTTCAATCACTCAAACCATAATTATGGCTAGGATTTATTACCATTAAATATCATCTATAATGAGCATATTTCCTTTCAAAAACCAATCGGAGCACATATACAGTGGGTCAAAAAAGTATTGGCACAACTCACTTTATATTAATAAACTCAATAATTCAAAAGTTAAATTTTTCATACTAATGTATTATCAAACTAGCACCCCAACGCAGAAGATGCATGATACCCCAACTTTTCAGCGCTGCTGATCAAGTTATGCCGCAAAATGCTAACGTACTTGTCTGCATTCATAATACCTTCAATCAAACTCAAGTTCCCAACACCATTCCGCGACACTAAAACACTACCACCTGTTTCACTGTTGGTCTGGTATTACTCGTTTTAAATTCAGTGTTGGGTTTCCTCCATTTGCGACCATCAGAGCTAAAAATATTATATATGCTCTCATCTGAAAATTAAACGTTCTTCCAAAACCCCAATGGTTCTTTGAGGTACGTTTTAGCGAAGTCGAGACTTTTTTTACGATTTGCCTCACTTATGAATGGCTTCTTTCTCTGGACTCTTCCATAATAGTCAAAACTATGAATGACATTTCTTACTGTCTGGATGCTGAAAGTTGTTATTATTATTATTTATTAACGTCCACTTTTTGCAACTCAGGCTAATCGGGACGGGTTATCTACAGGTGACCACCCTTTTCTAGCCAGGGTGAGACTTAGGATGTTATTTAATGAATTTCGTCACTAAATAATTTCCTTTGCCCAGGCGAGAATGTAACTCGCCACTCTAGGTTTACCATGTGAGATTAACGTCAACGCTTTAACTCGCATGGCTAACCTGAGCCTCGCTGAAAGTTGTGTCTGATGTTGAAGCAATTTCTATTGCTATGCTGGAAGCCGAAATGGAGGGTGTTTTGCCACTAGTTTGTGAATCCTCCTTTTTTCTCTTTCAGAAATCGATTGTGGCCGCCCGGAACGTCGTTTGTTTAGGACTGTACCTATCTCATTGTTCTTCTTGATGATGTTCCCTACTGTACTGAACCAATTATTAACAGTTGCGCAATAGTTTGATAATATATTAGTAAGAAAAATTTGACTTTTAAATTTTTTAGTTTATTAAAAAAAAATCACTGATTTTCCTTAAGGAAAATCTGCTAAAAAAATGAGGTGTGCCAATACTTTTTTGACCCACTGTAGTTTAGGCATAGTTTTGCAAGTAAGATTATATCCGTAATAGTAAATCTCAGTGGAAATCACTTCCTGTGATGCCAGCATTTCACAGGAAATAAGTTAACTCAATTAACTGTTTTAGCCTCCCGTCATCCTCCGCTCCCTCATAAGAGTTTTCAACATTCTTCTGCATAAATTATTGATTCAAAATATTGTTTTAATAATTTATCTACCGGATGGAATTAAATAATAGTGGTACCCTAAAAATACTATATCATATCGAGTTTAAAAGACTATTATCTTTTGTCATAATGACATTACCATTAACGTTTAATTGTTATGATAGTACATATTTGTTTCAATAACTTCGAGGTACATTATACAAATTAAATAATGGAAATGCTCTCATAGTTTACATTTCTATTGGAAATAAATAAAGTTATTTTCTAGGAAAAATAAAAAAATGAGGAGGGGGCGACGAAGATTTATAACCTCACTAATCCGAATCATACTTAGAACTATCATATAAGACTAACACATAACATAATTTTTCATAATATTCATGTAATAAAAACCCTAAATAAGTACAATAAAATTAATGACTCCCGTTTAGCATATATCCCGTATTTTTATTCACTTTACCACAAAAGTGAATGCTTACAAAAGTTACTCTAAATAAAAAAACAGACAACTTTTGTCATGTGAAAACGAAATACCGCTTTTTTTTTAATTTCAGGCCACCCTTACAACCCCCACTCCTGCTCGTTCCTAGACATGTTGGTACAGCTTACTACCATGGACACGTTAGTGCTAATACACATACCGAGTTTTATATAGTTAAATTATAGGTTTTAGCGTATATCTCGTTTATAATTCGGTATACGAAAAAAGTGTATATAACAAAAGTTACTCTACATAACAATATAAACAACTTTTGTTATGTTCATATTGGCCGAAAACCCAATAGAAAACGAAATATCTCTCTTATTAATTTCAGGCTTCCCTTATAACTCCCACTCCTGTTCCGTCTCAGAGAATATTAATATAGCCTAAAGTTTATACATACCAAGTTCCATAAAGTTCGGTTCAGCCGTTTATGCGTGAAAAGGTAAAAAACAAACAGACATACACCAAAGAAACAAAATGCAGTTATGGTGTCTATGAGATGTGAAACGGAAAGTTATCGTGAAATTTGGTGAAAAAAATCAATGTACTGACAGAGGTTACAATTTTATACATATGCAATAGGAAACAAAATATCGCTATTTTTAATTTCAGACCTCCCTTACAACCCCCACTCCTGCTCCATCCGCCGGGCTGATTTGTGAATCTAAACCATTCAGGGCGTCACCCAAACGCATACAAAAAAATTCATTCAAATCGGTCCAGCCGATTAGGAGTTCTGTGACATACACACGTACAGTAGAAATGTATATATATATATATATATATATATATATATATATATTTATATATACTATAGGAACCCGGCGTAGCTCGGGAAATCATTATAATATAATCACTGCATAATGGTGGTATTTTTATAGCAAGAGTTCGGTATGTACACATTATGTTTTACCGTAAGAGTCAAGTAACTGTAGGGAACTTATGGATTTTTTTTAGACTTGAAAAATAAATGGAAATGAGTTCATAATAGATCCCTGTTCACTGTTCGCAACGTAAGTTATAATTATGGATCTATTTATCATGATTAAATATAATCCATATACTTCCTTCCTGAAACCAATCCAATCACACATTGTATAAGTAAATCCAATAACGCCAATATTTCACAGGAAATAAGTAAACACAATTAACTGTATTAGCCTCCCTACACTCCCGTTCCCTTTGAAATTTAACAATATTATTTTACTTATTCAAAAGATCAAACATTTCTATTGTTATAATAATTTATATACCTAGCGGAAATAAATAACAGCGTTAACGTATAAATAATTAAATTTTTATTGGAAAAGGGAAGTGAAGGGAAAATATTGTTACGCTTATTACAAAAATAATAAACTTTCTTTATTAGAGTTCTTTTGGATTGCAAAATTAAGCCAGAATTAACGCTGGGGAGGTGCATCCAGTTATTACTGGTATTTATTAACTCTGCTCCATTAATCTATGATATACTTTACTAAACACCAATATCAATATACAGTTTACAATCGAGACTTGCAAAAGAGTATTTTTAATAGCGGTTATGACGTTACGTTACATAAACAAGGCTCTGTTATATAATAAACCACATTATTCGGACCTTAAATACCAAATATTGTTATCCAGAGACCTTTATTATACGAGATAGATGCAAATATATTCTTGTGACCCCCCCCCCTCCGTCTTAAATTCTTGGACTACTAAAATTTGATTGATTGAAATTAAAATTACTCTGATCCATTATATATTACAGTAAATTCAATTCAATAAAATGAATATGTTATTTTCTGAATTCTCATTATTATTTTAATTACTTATATATACTGGCTAAGGTACCAGGCTTCGCTCGGGAAATCATTTTAGACGGAAAGATTCTATTTTGTTTTTGACAATGCTTCTATATGTACAACAGCACTTCCCGTCTGGGCATTGTTTTCCTGTAAGGATTAATTGGGCGACTTATGGAAAAGAAATTTTAGATTTGAAGAATAAATGAAAATAAGTCCCTAATCATTCCCTCTCCACGATCATAATAATTCAAATCACAATCATGGATAGCATTTATTATAATTAAATATCATCTATAATGTACATATCTCCTGTCAAAAATCAATCTGAGTACATATAGTGTAAGCATAGTGCAATTGTCCAAGTTCAGCATGGCTTTGTTTAAATAATACATTATACAAATTAAATGAATGCTCGGTACTTGTGTATTATATCCACCACATTTTAGTTCCACTAGTTCCACGCTAGAGTGCGCTACTGTTTTAAGTAGTACGATTCATTGCCCGCAAGGGAGGTTATACTTACCTTATAACCTTCTACGGAATTATAATGATAAATAAAAGAAAACACAATTTTTAAAAATAAAACATTTTATTCACATCTAGGCGGGAAATGTGTGGTAATACAATTTAAAATGCACTTATTGGAAATTTTGAGTTGTTTTTTTGCAAAAATTGACAGATGTTAATTCTTCGCACCAGCAGTAAATGAACTTCAATGCATTACAAAATGGAATTTTACTTCCTTCGAACCAAGTACCAATCCGAACACCGACTTGCTCACCACACTTTCTTACATACACTTCCAAAAAACATTTTTTTTTCCACTAAAAGTTTCATACAATGTGATTTAGAACACTTTCTTCTGATAGCCAAAATATTCCTCTCCTGTAAATGTTTAACAACGTTTTCTTCAGTCGTTGGCAAATCCCAAAGAGGCATTTTTAAAGGACTAAGAAACACTAAACAGCAAACGCTAATAAACATCAAACGCAACTATGACAAAAGATAACCTCATTAGCCTGGGAGAGCTAGCGTCGCACTTCAGTAGCGCATTCTAGCGCGGAACTAGTGGAACTAAAATGTGGTGGATATAATACACAAGTACCAAATGCTCTTATAGGTTACACTTCTATTGGAAATAAATAAAGTTATTTTCTATGGAAAATAAATAAATGAGGAGGTGAATAACGGAGGTTTCTAACCTCACTAATCCGAATCATACTTAGAACAATCATATAAGACTAATACAAAACGTCATTTGCCATAATATACCTATATTAAAAACCCCTAACTGTTCTAATAAAATTGTTGACTCCCACTTAGCAAATATCTCGTGTTTACTTCATTTTACGACAAAAGTGAATGTAACAAAAGTTACTCTAAATAACAAAATAAACAGCTTTTGCTAGAATGCGTCTGCCGAAAAACAAATAGAAAATGAAATATCACGAATTTTTATTTCAGGGATCCCTTATAACCCCCACTCCTGCTCTTTCTTAGCAATGTTGGTTCAGCCAAGGTACGTATAATATTCAGCTTATAATCATGAGGGATTTATTACTAATTCACATACCGAGTTATATTAAGGTCGTTTAGTTCCCACTAAAATTGTTAGCTCCCGGTTTAGTTTTAAGTGTATGTCTCGTTGATACTTTGTTATACGGCAAAAGTGTATATAACAAAAGTTACTTTAAATAACAAAATAAACAGCTTTTATTATGTGCATATTTGCCGAATAACCAATAGGAAACGAAATATCGTTATTTTTAATTTCAGACCTCCCTTACAACCCCCACTCCTGCCCGTCCCTAAAATGTTGGTATGGCTTATGATAATGAAGGCGTTGGTGCTAATACACATACCGAGTTTTATTTAACTCGGTTGAGTCTTTTGTGCCAAATAAAATTGTTGACTCCTGCTATAGTTTTTAGCGTTTAACTCATTTATACTTATGTATACGACAAGAGTGTACATGACAAAAGTTACTCTAAAAAACAAAATAAATAACTTTTGTTATGTGCATATTTACCGAAAAATCAATGCAAAACGAAATATTGCTATTTTAATTTCTGGCTTCCCTTATAACCCCCACTCCTGTTCGTCTCAGAGAATATTAATATAGCCTAAAGTCAGTAAGTAAGTAAGTAAGTAAGTAAATATATATATATATATATATATATATATATATATATATAAAATTGTAACCTCTGTCTGTACATTGATTTTTTTCTCGAAATTTCACGATAACTTTTCGTTTCACATATCATAGACACCATATTTGCATTTTGTTTCTTTCGTGTATGTTTGTTTGTTTGTTACCTTTTCACGCATAAACGGCTGAACCGAATTTTATGAAACTTGGTATGTATATTACTACTAGCCCAACTTAGACTTTAGACTATACTAGCTAAGATACCCGGCTTCGCCCGGGAATTCATTTGAGGCTGAATGGTGATGGTATGGTTCATCATGGTATGTTCCGGACTCTCCGCTGAGAGCTCTGGTGGCCGTTTCCAGAACTATTCGTCCCTCGTGAATAGGTTTAGAGATCCCTTCCTACTACAGCTGTTATTAGGCGGATTTCTCTATTGTAAAACTTCACGTGGGAAATCTGCTTAGTTTACGCAGCCCCTGCGTGACGGACTTTTATTGTTTCTTTCGTGTATGTTTGTTTGTTTGTTACCTTTTCACGCATAAACGGCTGAACCGAATTTTATGAAACTCGGTATGTATATTACTACTAGCCCAACTTAGACTTTAGGCAATATTAATATTCTCTGCGACAACAGGAGTAGGGGTTATAAGGGAGGCCTGAAATTAAAAATAGCGATAATTCGTTTCCTATTGGTTTTTTGGCAAATATGCACATAATATGCACTTTTATTTTGTTATTTAGAGTAACTTTTGTTACATACACTTTTTTCGTATACCGAATTATAAACGAGATATACGCTAAAACCTATAGCGGAAGTGAACAATTTTATTTGGGACAAAAGACCCAACCTAAATAAATAAAACTCGGTATGTGTATTTGCTCTAACGCCTTCCTTATAATAAGCCAGACTAACATTTCTAGGGACGAACAGGAGTGGGGTTTTTTTTTGGCAAATATGAACATAACAAAAGTTGTTTATTTTGTTATTTAGAGAAGTTTGCTCAACAATTCTTTTCAATATGAACTACCAAGTACCTCACCTGGAAAAATTAATTCAAATCTATGTTAACATTTTGTCCTTAAAGGCCGGTCCAGACGCTCCGTTTTGCACAACGTTTTGTCTGCGCAGTCTTAAGACGGAATGGAAACGTTGCAATTTGTAGAGCGTCCTCACGGCACATGCATATCTGTATATTTTGCTCAGTTTTGTGTGAAATCGTCATGGAGGAGGTAATACTCTGGTCGATTTTCGCGATGTGTCTTGTTAACAAAAAAAAAAAAGATTGCAACATCTCAGAAGTACCCGGCGTTCAAAGTGGTCGCGGAAGTGGCTTCTAAAAAGGAAGCACTTTTCCCATATCAAATTATTGCGTGAATTACTTGATGAATTATACCATCACCATTCAGCCTCAAATGAATTCCCGGGCGAAGCCGGGTATCTTAGCTAGTATAGTCTAAAGTCTAAGTTGGGTTAGTAGAAATAAACATACCAAGTTTCATAAAATTCGGTTTGGCCGTTTATGCGTGAAAAAGTAACAAACAAACATACACGAAAGAAACAAAATGCAGTTATGGTGTCTATGACATATGAAACGAAAAAGTATCGTGAAATTTCGAGAAAAAAATCAATTTACAGACAGAGGTTACAATTTTATGTATACATATATATATATATATATATATATATATATACTCTCAACCGCAAAAAAAAACCGGACACTTCATACTTGTCGTATTAAAAGCTAACTTTCAGCAATGTGTTTCTTTATGTGGGTATTCTAGTTATTACAGAGAATGTAGAGTCTAAGTCCATTGATATTACTAATCCCTTCAGGATTAGTAAACAATTAGATAAAACTCAGATTAGATTTATTTGTCGTGAAGTTGATCTATTCTAAACTGTAAGTAGTTTTTCGCATATTTAAACATCTTTAATTATTAACCAAGCATTTTCTTTAATTAATGTTTTATTTTTATTTCGGTCCAGAATAATGGGTCTTTCAATAGGTTAATCGAATAGAAATTTTAGTTTTGAAGAATATATGAAAATGTATTCCTAATCTATCCCTCTCGACTTTTTGACTCACGGTTTTTGAATAATTCAAACCATAATCATGGGTAGCATTTATCACAATTAAATATCATTTATAATGAACATATTTCCTGCCAAAAACCAATCCTAGCACATATAGTTTAAGCATAGTTTTATACATAAGATTAGATTCGTATTAGCAAGCCTCAGTGGAAATCACTTCCTGTCATGCCAGTATTCCACAGGAAATAAGTGAACTCAATTAACTCCCGTCAATTTCCGCTCTCGCAGGAGCGTTATCATCATTGTTTTTCTTAGATTATTGATTCAGAATATTATTTTAATAATTTATCTACCTGATGGAACTAAATAATAGATCCCTAAACATAATTTCATTTATATTCAAAAAGCTAGATGAGGGGAAGAGAGCCCCCCTGCTACCTAGTAATACTTTAAACATTCATATTGAGTATATATTAAATACCAGAAATCCTCTTATAGTTTACATTTCTATTGGAAATAAATAACAAAGTTATAGGGAAAATAAATAAATGAGGAGGAGGCGACGGAGATTTATAAGCTCACAAATCCGAATCATACTTACAAATATCATATAAGACTAAAACATTACATCTTTTGTCATAATAAGCATTTATTAAAAACTCTTAAATAAACATTAATAAAATTAATGGCTCCCGCTATGGTTTTAGCGTATTTCCCGTGTTTACTTCATTTACAGCAAAAATGAATACAACAAAAGTTAATCTAAATAACAAAGTAAACAACATTTGCTATGTGCATGTTTGTCGAAAAACAAATAGACAATGAAATATCGCGAATATTTATTTCAGGCCTCCCTTATAACCCCCACTCCCGTTTGAACCTAAAAATTTTAATATAGATTATAATCATGGAAGAATTAATGCTAATTGACATACCAAGTTTTTTTAAGTTCGGTTTAATCGTTAGCGCCCAATGAAATAGTTGACTCCCGCTTTAGTTTATAGTGTATATCTCGTTTAAACTTTGTTATAGGACAAAATAGAATATAACAAAAGTTACTGAGAATAACAAAACAAACAACTTTTGTTATGTTTATATTTCCCAAAAAACGAATAGAAAACGAAATACCGCTATTTTTAAATTCAGGCTTCCCTTATAACCCCCACTCCTGCCCGTCCCTAGAAATGTTGGTATGATTTGTTATAATGAAAGCGTTAGTGCTAATACATATACCGAGTTTTATTTATTTCGGATGGGTCTTTTGTCCCAAATAAAATTGTTCACTTCCGCTATAGGTTTTAGCGTATATCTCGTTTATAATTCGGTATACGAAAAAAGTGTATATAATAAAAGTTACTCTAAATAACAAAATACATAACTTTAGTTATGTTCATATTTGCCAAAAAAAACCAATAGGAAACGAAATATCGCTATTTTTAATTTCTGGCTTCAGTTATAACCCCCACTCCTGTTCGTCCCTAGAAATGTTGGTATGGTTTGTTATAATGAAAGCGTTAGTGCTAATACACATACCGAGTTTTATTTATTTTGGTTGGGTCTTTTGTCCCAAATAAAATTGTTCACTTCCGCTATAGGTTTCAGCGTATATCTCGTTTATAATTCGGTATACGAAAAAAGTGTATATAACAAAAGTTACTCTAAATAACAAAATAAATGTGCATATTATGTGCATATTTGCCAAAAAAACAATAGGAAACGAATTATCGCTATTTTTAATTTCAGGCCTCCCTTATAACCCCCACTCCTGTTGTCGCAGAGAATATTAATATAGCCTAAAGTCTAAGTTGGGCTAGTAGTAATATACATACCGAGTTTCATAAAATTCGGTTCAGCCGTTTATGCGTGAAAAGGTAACAAACAAACAAACATACACGAAAGAAACAATAAAAGTCCGTCACGCAGGGGCTGCGTAAACTAAGCAGATTTCCCACGTGAAGTTTTACAATAGAGAAATCCGCCTAATAACAGCTGTAGTAGGAAGGGATCTCTAAACCTATTCACGAGGGACGAATAGTTCTGGAAACGGCCACCAGAGCTCTCGGCGGAGAGTCCGGAACATGGCGGGGTTCCGTCGACCACACACACAATACAAATGCAAATATCTCGGTTAATATTCAAGATACAGAATAAATGTATAGAACAATATTTATAGTAAATTTAATTTACAATAAGATTGATTCTATACAATTTTTCGATCCGACGCATAATAACGGAGATATTTTGAATTTTCAAAAATCCCCCCTCTAAACCCCCCCTCCCACTGGTCCGATTTCAGCCATTAACGAACTTGATCTCTCTTTTTACGTAAAACGCTTAAATATGAAGTTTGGTAACGATCAAACAAAAATTGCGACCGCTAGAGCGTTAACAGACAAATATATATATATATATATATATATATATATATATATATATATATATAATTTTGAACGGACCTCATTTTCGTCATCTCCTGGGTAGGATTGATGGACATTTGAGGAAATTTTTCAAAACTCGCGTCATGAGTACGACCTCAATAGCTGATTTCCCTTAGGGGAAATCTGCTAAAATGCAGATATGGTGTCTATGATATGTGAAACGAAAAGTTATCGTGAAATTTCGAGAAAAAAATCAATGTACAGGCAGAGGTTACAATTTTATATATATATATATATATATATATATATATATATATATATATATATATATATATATATCACTTATTTTTATTTTTTAATATTACTTCTTTTTTGTTTTGTTAACTCTTCAGTTTAACCCGGTTTAATTATAGCGGGGGTCTTAACCAAACACTATATGTATTTTTTTTTAATGGGAATTTAAAAATTTGCGGACAATTCTTGCAATGCCTAACAAAACTGTTTTTTTTGAGACAATCTTATTAATTGCTCAAGTGAAGTGAGATATTTTGTTGCCTTAAGTGTGGTCTTTGGAATTAAGCCATTTGTTGATATCATGACTGGAGTGACAATCTAGTTTGTAAAGGGCTTTTATTTTGATAGCTAAATCCTGATACTTTCTTACTTTCTTGGCATAGGACTTAAGGATATTCTCATAATTTGGGGCAGCAATATCAATGATGTCAGCTGATTTTTTTCCCTTGTCAACGGCACCAACATCAGGCTTATTATGATCTGTCGTCATCGCTTCATCCCAATATATTTTTACATCATCTTATTCGAGCAACTTTTAACGGATCTAACAATAAGCTATCACCTGCTGGAATATTTTGGCCACTGGTTGCAAATTTTTGTTTACTTTGCTATGTCCTTTAATGGAAAAAGTATTACAGCAGTAAGTTTTTTTTAATACTAGTATGCTGCTACTCATTTTGTCATTACCACTGGACAATAGGCCTACTTATTATAAAACACTGCAACCCCTAAAAAAGCACAAATTAAACAAAAGTTGTCGTCAAAACGCTAATAAGTTCACTGTCACCACCCAACTGACAGAATACAACAGTGTAGTGGGGCTTGATCAAGTTCTAACTTGAAACATTCATGACACACTAATCCATGTCCCTTCATGAAAGTGAATTGAATTGAGAAAAAGTACATGGATTAACTTGTCTGTTTATCTGTAAGAAGTGATATAGTATTCTCTTACTGGAATAGTATTTATTTTCTCAGCAAGATAGAATGTATTTTTTTTATACAAAACTTATTATTATGATATATTTTGGCTTAAAATATTTTTGGGATTAGTAAACAATTTTTAAATAAACCAATCAAGTAAATATCCCTGGTTTGGAAATACTAAAAATTGTAATTTTATTTATGGACTCAAAACCTTTATTCTGCTTTGACAGGTGTGAATTGTGAAAATCTTTGCAACATACTTGCACTTATTTGGTAATAATTTAAAAAAATCTCAGATTGCTAAGTTGAAATTTTGCATGTGTTTTAAGCTCACACCAATCAACAAACGTATATTTTTTTTTAAAAAATCGAGCTTTCTTCAAAATTTTATTTCCTTGGGAAAATAATTTTTATTTTCAAAAGTACTCGATTTTCATATCATATTAAAGCTTATTTAAAAAGATATAATTTGACGCAAATTTCATGTCTCCATCTTAAGTAAGAGCTGAGATATGCTTGATTAAAGATAGTAATGTTTACCAAAATCCATGTTTTTTTTTTCAAACTTTACTATTTTGAAACTCAAAAGACATATGAGAGAAAAATCTGAAACTTTGGAAAAAAAAACAATATATTTATAGCTTAGAATAAGCATACAATATTTCATTATGCTGTAAAAACATGCTTAGTCTGTTGATTTTATATGGACTGACCCTTTTATATCAAATTTTATTTTCAAAGATATACTTGATTTATATATTTTAAATTTAGAATTATGTACGCTCTAAAACAGATAGAGCACATTATAAAGTGAATATTTGTATTCAAAATATCTCTGATTTTTATGAAATGCATTTTGATTGCAGTTTGAACTGTTTGTGAAAAGAGAAAAGAAAAATGGACGGGTATGTCAGTAAACTAGAAAAAGATGCTCTACAATATTGCAAAGATGTTTTAAATGAAAGTGAAGAAAAGAAGATAAAGTACTTGAAGGAAATGAGGGAATGGCTCGAAGAGAATAAACACCTAAATGCTTATTCTGGTATGCATTCTCATATTTATTTTTAGTCTTTTATACATTTTTAATAGTTGTTTTTGTGGCTCTCTAACTCTTAATAACTATTAGGTCTACGTAATTAAATTTAGGCAAAATTAAATATTTTTCTAATGACAAGTGGTTTTACCCAATTTTCTGAAGAAAAAAAAAAAGAAAAAAAAAATCATTTGACTTAATGCTTAGTGATGCCAATAAAAGTATTTTAGTGAAAAAAAGGATCTTCAGGTCCCAACTAAGCCATCTTTATTATTTTCAACTGGCAGACGTTTGGCCCTCCTGGCCATTTACAATGCCCTTAACATACAGGGTAAATTTACAGTGTGTATCTGGCAAGAACAAGATCCTCCCATCTAGTGCTCTTATGGCTCGACAGCCACTCCTTTATGGTAACTTTTGATACTGCGAATGTGGTTGTTTATAATCATCCAATTGTCATTTGTCTAGAATCTGGTTTTAAATGTGTCTCACGATATCTTTGTAAAGTAGTAAGTTTGTTTGCATTGAGGAGGTTCAGTAATTAGTTTAGCCAATTGGTCCATTGTAGTATTAAACCCAAGGTCCTCGTGCCAGTCAATATAGGTTACTTGTATTTCGGTATGTTTGCTGTAACTTTCTTCTGTTATGTTTAGTGCTATTAGATGAGTGGTGTAAATGTCTTGAAGAGTTTTCAATGAACCTAGGGAATATGAACAAATTAGTGTGTGTTTGGGCTGTGATTATGCAAGGGTCATGTAAGTGGCAACAAAATTTCTTGGATTTCAGCTGCAAGTATGCTGTAGTAGGATAGCAGCCTCTTTTCTACTTCTTTCATGATTGCTGCAGAGCAAACTTTGTTATTGCTTTTGAATCCATCAGTATGCCTAATATAATTGAAGTTTTTCTTTACTAAAAATGACTTAAAGTAATTTTTGAAAAATAGTTTGGATGATGTATCTGGTTTTTAAACTTTATTAAAGACAGGTCTACAACATACATAATAAGGAGGGGTTTTAGATAATCTTAGAGGGAATATATTCTCACTTTGGATGCCAAATAAACCTTCACTTTCATTATATCTGATAGTGAAAGGATGGATATGTGTGGCTTTGTTTTCCTATTTTTATTTACTGACCCTGCAAAGAAATTACAAAATCATATCGTGAAAACGTATGTCAACATTCTTAGACAAGAATCTGTTTAACCTCCTTGGAGTCATTTAGTTAGTTGTTAATTCCATTACTAGTTATAGTAATATATTCTATTGGTTATGAATTTAATTTTTTAACAGTTTTTCATTGTTGCATCGATTTATTCCTTAATTAAAAAATGTCATCAAGAACACCCATTTCTATGTAATTTACAATTTAGGTATCTAACTAGATCATATGTACAGTGTAAACAGGCAGAAGAGACAGTGCTCTGGAAATGTGAATACAACTATACTATTGTTTACTTTTTAGACACGTTCAATTTGCTGAGGTTTCTTAGAGTATCGAAATACAATTTGGATGATGCAAAGAAAAGATTAAAAGCATACTACTCTTTTAAAACTTCAGTACCAGAATGGTTTTTAAATAGAGATCCATTGTTACCAGAAATGCAGTCACTTTTGAAAACAGGGTAAGCCTTATTTTATCGAGGTCTATTGATTGCTACTATTTAATCTATGATGTAATTTGTAAGAATGATGTAGTTTAAATCTTTCTACAACACAACTCGCTTTCTTAACTCAACTTATTAATCAAATATTTAAGTGCGTTGTTATCTAAATGTTTCATGTTTATACCAGTAGCTTATCTGTTATATTAAATTACTTGTCCAGTGACTACACTACTCCACTTATTAAATTACTTGTCCAGTGACTACACTACTCCACTTATTAAATTACTCGTCCAGTGACTACACTACTCCACTTATTAAATTACTTGTCCAGTGACTACACTACTCCACTTATTAAATTACTCGTCCAGTGACTACACTACTCCACTTATTAAATTACTCGTCCAGTGACTACACTACTCCACTTATTAAATTACTCGTCCAGTGACTACACTACTCCACTTATTAAATTACTCGTCCAGTGACTACACTACTCCACTTATTAAATTACTCGTCCAGTGACTACACTACTCCACTTATTAAATTACTCGTCCAGTGACTACACTACTCCACTTATTAAATTACTCGTCCAGTGACTACACTACTCCACTTATTAAATTACTCGTCCAGTGACTACACTACTCCACTTATTAAATTACTCGTCCAGTGACTACACTACTCCACTTATTAAATTACTCGTCCAGTGACTACACTACTCCACTTATTAAATTACTCGTCCAGTGACTACACTACTCCACTTATTAAATTACTCGTCCAGTGACTACACTACTCCACTTATTAAATTACTCGTCCAGTGACTACACTACTCCACTTATTAAATTACTCGTCCAGTGACTACACTACTCCACTTATTAAATTACTCGTCCAGTGACTACACTACTCCACTTATTAAATTACTCGTCCAGTGACTACACTACTCCACTTATTAAATTACTCGTCCAGTGACTACACTACTCCACTTATTAAATTACTCGTCCAGTGACTACACTACTCCACTTATTAAATTACTCGTCCAGTGACTACACTACTCCACTTATTAAATTACTCGTCCAGTGACTACACTACTCCACTTATTAAATTACTCGTCCAGTGACTACACTACTCCACTTATTAAATTACTCGTCCAGTGACTACACTACTCCACTACTCACTCTCGTACTACACTACTCCACGTGACTACACTACTCCCGACTACACTACTCCACTTATTAAATTACTCGTCCCGTGACTACACTACTCCACTTATTAAATTACTCGTCCCGTGACTACACTACTCCACTTATTAAATTACTCGTCCAGTGACTACACTACTCCACTTATTAAATTACTTGTCCAGTGACTACACTACTCCACTTATTAAATTACTCGTCCAGTGACTACACTACTCCACTTATTAAATTACTCGTCCAGTGACTACACTACTCCACTTATTAAATTACTTGTCCAGTGACTACACTACTCCACTTATTAAATTACTCGTCCAGTGACTACACTACTCCACTTATTAAATTACTTGTCCAGTGACTACACTACTCGGTTTAATTAATCGGTTAACACTTCTCTTTTACTTTAATTTTTAATTATTGTAAAATATTTGACTGTCTATTTTTTACTATCAACAGAATCTGATAAATTCTCACTATATTCTTATATGAATGCAAACTTTAACGTAATATAGCTCTGTTTGGGTGTTTCTTTAGACTATCTTTCCAGCATTAACAGTCAAGAAAATGAATCTTATGTGAGACCATAATCAAAGTTTGATGCTGGTGAATTATTTTATTTTATTTTTTATTAACATCCACTTTAGGCTTTCTAAGGCTAATTTGGACAGGTTACCACCCTTTTCCAGCCAGGGTGGGACTAAGGATTTTATTCAATGAATTTCGTCACTAAATAAATCCCTTTGCCCAGGCGGGAATGGAACTCGCCACTCTAGGTTTGCCATGTGAGACTAAGGTCTATGCTTTAACTCACATAGGCTAACCTGAGCCCCGATGGTGAATTAGAAGCTAAAGTAGAGGCTAATCTATATCAGACAAGTAAAGAACATTCAAAACACTCTAACATCAGCCATACTTTCACTATGGAGGAGGGGGCAATTGGTCGCTTCATGATTTGATTGACCAGGAACTTGCAAGTTATAGCATTTTTATTTTCATCGTTTTTGTGGCAGACTGAATATGAATCATTTCAGGACTGTCCCCTAACTAGTGATGAAAAATGTGTTCTTTGAGATAATCACTGTTGCCAATTTTACCATATTCACAAGACTTATCTTTAACTGGCTATGACTTTTCCTTGTCCGGGGACTCTCTAGAAATATTTCTAGCTAAATGTTTGCTAATGACAACATCTCTGGAAGTCTACAAGTATATAAAAATAATTTTTGCTAAAGTATTTTTCTAAACTGCTTAAAACTTCAGACCCTTATAATGTAATAGAGAATTCTTAGGGACATTACAATTTAATGATGAATTATGATCTAAAGGCGATATGTTAGTGAAATATACAGAACAGATCCTTATATCTCTTATAAAGAGCTCTTATAATCTGCTTGGGTCATAATGAATCAGTGAGACACTTGCTAGGATGAAGGATTGAAGAAAAAGAAAAAAAAGAATAAAATTATGACACAAAAGGCTGTTACAAATTTGTTATCTTTCTCTTCACTGGGACCTTGGCATTCCTGATACTAATTGCAAACCTAATTCCATAATTAAGAATAAACCTCCGGTACGCAGGGGCTGCGTAAACTAAGCAGATTTCTCACGTGCTGGTATACGACACTTGCGATCTCATCTCACAACATATTCCCTATTTCTATGTAAAAAAATTGATGTGTAGATAGCAGGAGGGAGGGGGGGGGGGTTAATGTAGACTAAAAACAAGAGTGTACGAATAACTCGCTTAATACTTGAGTTCCAAAAAAAAATGTATAGAACAACAATTGTACATCTTCAGTAGTTTAAGAAGATTGGTTCTTAATCATTTTATGATCCAAATAATAATGACGGAAATATTTAGAATTTTTTAATCCCCCCCCCTCTATAGCCCCAATATTCCATGTCCGATTTCTGGAAACAACAAAAATGATTTTTAGTCTTCACTGAAATGGTTACAAGTCGTGTATGGTATAGATCAAATAAACATTATCAAAACAAGAACTTAAAATCTTATTTGATTACGTCAACACAACGGATTTGCATGTATGTTGTTTTGAAAACAATATTTGATATTTAAGTGTAGAATAAAGTGGTTCATGATATAAGAGAGTATTGCTATCCTGGCATGAGTAGGAGTGGGGCTTTACTGCTGGCAGAAAACTCGTGTTATGAGTACAACCTCAATAGCTGATTTCCCTTAAGGAACAACAACCTCAAAATAACAACCCCCTGCTAAAAGAACAACCTCAAAATGAGTATACTACATAAGTATATAAAACATGTTTCATTACAATTGTTTTTACTGAGAATCATCAGTTTAAGATGTAGTTTCTCTTTTTAGAGTTTTTATACCGCTATTGAAGAGAGACAAGCAGGGGCGACTAGTTGTGATAATCAGAACTGCTGCTCACGACCCACAAGTCCAATCTCAGGAGGATGTGTTTAAAGTCGGGCTGATGATCCTTGATATAGCGTTGATGGAAGAGGATACTTCTGTTTACGGTGTCTCAGCTGTATTTGACATGGAAGGAATAGACCAAGCCCATGCCTCAGCTCTCTCCATTAGCATGATCCGCAAAGCAGTCACATCATGGCAGGTATATGTCACAATATCGTCTCACTTACACATAACATTATACATGCCAAAAGCATGCATATTCCCAGATAATTCTTTATATTTTAAATCTTTCCAGGTATACCCTGTAAGAGTAAAGAGCCTGGACTTTATTAACTCCCCTTCTTACATCAATGTTGTCCTTAATATCTTCAGAACATTCATGTCAATGAGAATGAAAGAACGAGTATGTATCCTCTACATTAATCATTAAGAACATTTTATTTCCGCATGTCTTTTCTTGTATTATGCATAATTTTCTCCTATCCCTATGAATATAAGTCTCAATAAATTTTCTTAATATATTCTTATGTAGCACACTCAAATAATACTTTGAAAATAAAGTGTAGCATGTCCTGAAGAATAAAATTCCTAACAATTTATTTAAGTATATTAATTATAATATTCATTCTGTTAATCTTCATTATCTTGCTTCACTATAAATCTTAAGTTACAATATGATTGGCATGCTGTATAATTCATAAAAAAATATTTCCACCCTAAAGAAACAATATTCCTGATAATACATTATTTTTGGACAATTGCCGCCATAAAGATATTAGAACACAGGACTCAAAAAATGTTGTCAAGATTCATTTTGCATATAAAAATATTGGGGCTGGCTAGAAAGTAATTTTGTTTTTTTAGAGTGAATTAAAACTCGACTTTTTCTTTACAAAAATGAATTTTAATAAGCCAAATAACTTCCATTCTGTTCAGCGGCCTTTTGTCATCTTTCTGGTAACTTTATGATCCCATGTTCCTTATAATACCTAGCCATTATCACGAAATTCCAAACAAGTGCAAAAAGAGGTTATCATTATAACTGAAATTTTTACCAATTAGAAAGTTTTGAAAACTTCAAAATAAATGATAATCTGATGGCACAATATTGGGACTATCTAGTAAGCCTGATATTGCCTCCCAACCCAGCTTCAATAATTTTGTATCTATTGCTAAATATGTGTGAAGCTTCTCATTCCAATGGTGGAACACGATTCCCTTGCAATTTGCAAATTCTGGCCTTTTCTCTGATTGCTTCCTTCAACTGTTTAGTTTAAAAAATGAATACCCACCAAATGTAAATCAAATTCTGACCAAACCTTTGACTGTTATTTATATATAATGTATGTTTTAGGTTCATGTTCATGGAAGTAGCAAAGATTCTCTCCAGGAAATTGTACCTAAAGATATTTTACCTGAAGAGTATGGAGGAACTGATGGAAAGCTCCAGGACCTTATAGGTATATTTATCTACTAGCTATTACTAATGTAAACAATTCAGAAAACCCTTAACTGGTGAAACAAACTCCTAAATATATATAACAATAGTCTCCCTAAAATCTGTTCCAATGATTCATTTTTTTTATTCAATTTCTGCTAATATAAAATAAAACTTGGTTTCACCCCTCCCCCTTCTAGGTTTTAATCTAATGATCTTTAAAAGTAAGTCAAAGTCTTTTAATTAACAAAAATTTACATTTAACTCCTTTGAAGAATATTGTAGGTGAGATTGACCTACAACTGATTAAAATACTTCATGACTTAATAATTCATTTATAACCTAACTAAAATGTTTCTTCCATTAACACTATCTACTACTCACTCAACAGACCATGAAAATAAAACTTTTTTTAACAAAGAAGGATTGGGCCAAAGTAACTGAGCATATTAAGTGAATTTTAGAGAGCTTTTTTTAAAAAAACGAATTAAGTGATAAGAACTTCCATTAACTAATAACCCTTAATCTAATAATTATTAATTAGGAATTTTGTTAATATCCATTAAATTATTTTTGTGAATAAAAGCATTATCATTAAAAAGTTTGTCACACAGGGACTGTGTAAACTATATGACAAACTAGTGATCATATCTCACCATATACTCTCTATTTCTTAGTAAATACCAAATGAGTTGTATTGGAGGCTGAAAACAAGAACGAATGAATAACTCGCTTAATATTTGAGTTACAAAAAAATATAAAGAACAACAATTGTAGAGGATCAACAGTAGAGCAAGATTGATTCTGTAACATCGACTCACAATATTTGGTATTTAAGCTTGAAATAAGATGTTTTAATGATATATTGGCTTATTATTGTTACCATGCGATGACTAAAAGTGGGGGTTTATTGAAGAAAAAAAATTAAAATACAAATTTTTAGGTTAATATTTGAGATAGAGAAAAAGGTCATTGAACAACATTTATAGAAAGTTAAATCTGGAAAAAGATTCGTTTTCTACAATTTTCTTATCCAAATCACAATAACAGAGATATTTTGAATTTTTTACTTTTCTCCTCTAAACCCCAGTCCAATTTCAGCCGTTTTGAACTTGATTTTTAATTTTACATGAAAGACATATATTGAGTTTGCTAATGATCATCAATCAAATGGTTGTGGCATAAATATATGTACATATATATAAAATTGTGAACAGACAACATTTTGATCATCTGTAAGGTAGGATTGAATTAGGTTTGAGGATATTTTTCAAAAATTGCAGTAGTGTACAAACTCAATAGCTGATTTTCTGATGGGAAATCTGGGAAATCAAATGCATTGCTGAAATTAGACCAGAAGGAGGAGAAGAACGAAAATTAGAAATATCTCTGTTATTAAGATCAAAAATTCTTATATAGGCAATCAATTGAAAATTTCCTTTAATTATTTTGCTACACACTGTTTCACTAACTGTAATAATTTCTGAGATATTTGCATTTTTTTGTTTTCAACCCTGAGGAAACCCCAATTTCTTCTTGTTTTATATTAATTATAAGCCTTTATATCACAAAGTGACTTATTTCAAACATGAATATGACATATTGTTTAGATCGGATCATCAATGAAGATATAGAGGGCAAAATCATAAATCTCGTTTATTTTTATCTGGGTTGAAAAAGTCTATATAGCCCAATCTTGTTACAGATTTAATTTTATACATTTTACAGTTACAGATTAAGATATATACATTTGCTCTCTAAATCAAATATTAACAGAGAATTTGCATATTTTTAGTTTTCAGTTTCCTAATGTGATTTTATCTTCGAGGACTTCAGCCACTAAACATCTCATTCTAGATTAAAATTAAATCACGTTTGCATGCATAGGTTCTTATTACAGGAAAACATTGTGAATAGACAGCGTCAGACACTTAGCACATGAGAAATCTGCTTAGCTTATGCAGCCCTTGTGTGATGGACTTCTTCCCCTTTCACAAAATTGTCAGATTACATTGTTCCAGAATAGACGAATATCAAAGTCCCACCACCAACAAAGAAAAATTCCAAAATTTGGTTTGGAAGACTAGATATTTATTTTCAGTCCAAATCCTACAAAATTACTTCCCTCAAGCACAATGCCTAGTAAGTAGAGTAGAAGGCCAAATGAGACTCAAATCGTAGAATAGCAATGTTACTTTGCTATTAGTTTTAAAAATGTTGATGATAAAATACCACAGATTGATTTAGCATAAACAATTTCCAAACATATAAATTCATTTTATAATTAATGAAAACATTCTACAGCATTCTACCCGCACGGTACGCCTAGAGTGATGAGTTCGATTCCCACCTTGGCAATAGAAATTTTTTTAGCGACAAACTCAATTCATTAAATAAAATCTTTTGACCCTCGCTGGCTAGTATCTTGTAGACAACTCATCCCAATTGGGATAGCATAGTAGCAAAAAGTGAATGTTAATAAATAACATTTTGTATTGTATTGAAGTTTTAAAACTTTCTTTGACAAATTAAATATTGATGATTTTTTTTCTAGATCACTGGCACAGAAAAGTTACTGATTCACGTGAATGGTTTTTAAGTGATGAAAAGCACAAAGCAGAAACTTGCGAATAATGTAAACCTAAGAAACATTGATGAAAAATCACCAGATAAATCAAAGCTTGTAGAGTAGTTAGAAAGCAATTTCTAAAACTTTATTGACCATTTAAATTTGAGAATTTTGCCCTCTATTCCGGAAAATAATGCTTATTTATATCTGATTGTTATTGCAATATTGATTTTTGTTTGGAGAAGAAATAAACTTTATATGAATAATCGTGATGGTATTATAATTTTAATATATTTATTTGTTGTTGTGTGCCTATATATATATATATATATATATATATATATATATATATATATATATATATATATATTCTTAAATTTGTTATGGGTCATTTGTGAGGGATGTGTTCCCAACTCAAGACAAGAGTTTGTGTTGAGCAGCTCAAATGCCCATACGGCCATCATCTGTAAGATTAAAAATGTTAAATGCCTTAAGTTAGAATTTAGATTGTTTTTGGAAAATAACTCATTACATATATTGCTATAAATGCATTAAGCAAATTGGATTCTGTTAATGTATAATTTTAATGTATATATATGCATTTGAAAGTATGATGTTTTTCTCCCTTAGGGCATTCATAAGTTAGTAGAGGCTTAGTATAAGTAGATATTTTTCGGAGCTAGAGTATTAGCCTATATGTAATTCGTTACTTCCCATACCATGGTGATTTAGTGAGAATATTTTTGAAAATATGTTTAAGCATGTAATGTATAATATGAATTACTGTGAGAGTAGTGCAATTTGTTAAAAAAAATAGTGAATCTATATTAAGAGTGCAATAGAGTTAATTAATATTAGTTAATAACCTGAATATTTAAATATATTATTGAGCTATTAGATTTTTAAGAGATGATTATAGAGAAGTTAAATTACAATTTAATGTTTTGATTATGTTGAATAATGATTATTAATCAATATATTTTGCTTTACACGTACTTGTTAAGTGAAATATGAGAAACCAAACATTCATTGAAGTTAAACTTATTTCGCTTTCATTTTATTTACTTTGTGTTTTATTTTATTTCTCAGTATTTTATAGTTATAATTATTAATGAATTAATATTTCATTTACAAATCATGTAATTGCCAATTGAGACAGTGGTGATATCCGTGGATAAAATATGAAACTTGAATTAAAATAAATGCACTTCTCATTGGGATGCAATGATTGCCTGGAGATAACTCTCAAGTAGTTATTTCAAGAGTGGGACTCTCCTTCTGAAATTTAGAATAACATATGTTATTTTCAGGTGGTGGTGATTTAATATAAATTAAAGTACAAATCAAATTTTAGCAGGTCACCACTGACTTGTTAAAATTCAGCTCTCACAGATAACTTGTAGGTCCATCAGTTTTAATTTGTTGAGATATTATTTCCATTGTTTGATGCATTTAATCATTCTATTGTCCTTCTGTGAAGACCATCATCACTAACTGATCGTGGATTACAGCCAGTAATGGCAGTATCCGTTTGACAACACCACCATTCATACTAGCCTTTCATTGGTATATTTTACAATTTTTATTTGTTTAGAAAAACCAATGAAATTATACCAAGTTATTGTTGGGTACTTGTTATTAATACTTTAAAATTTAATTTCTCTCAATCATTTTTGTTCTTAGATAAACATATAAATTTATATTATAGTACTTTGATTATAAATAGAATCTCCTAAAACCTAAAAAAGAATTAGCTAAACAACTTAAATTGAACATTTATATCAAGCCTGTGATTACTTATAAATTTAAAAAACACATTTTCCTAAGAGGATTTTTTATAGTCCCCTCTGCAAAGCATTTATGGCTATGGTAAGCAAGTGAATGCAAAGTGTTCACATTTATCAAAAGCTAAATGTTTCTAAAACACTTAGAAGTCTCCTAAAACCAGAAAGTGATATGATAGCTTTATCAAATTTGCGCAAAAATGTGAAATTTGGAAAATAATAAAATATCTTCGTAAAGCAACAAAATATCTCACAAAGAAAAAGTTTATCACATAGTTACTTTCGAGCTTCAAGATTTTTAGCATATATTATAGTAAAATTGATTGTATATCAGAAGCAATTGCATAACTTGGACTATATTAATGTATTGTGGATATAAACAACTGACTTAATAATTAATCAACTCAAATATAAGTAAAATGTAATTCCATTATGTGAAAACATCTCCAGGATACCTTTATTTTTAGGGGAAGGAGTGGGGGAGGAGCAGGTTTATTCATATATATATATATATATATATATATATATACATATAAACACAGTGTGTTGAAAAACCAACAGTCAGTTAATTTAGCAAATTTAATTAGTTCATCCATAAACCAGTTTAAGATTTTACAGAAAATAAAACATTTTTTTCTCATAATAAATGGTTTCCAATCTATTTTCAAGGAAAAGAATAAAACACATTTCTCTTATATTTTTATGAATAATTACCAAGTTTTTTTTATCAATTTTAATGTTTATAAGTGAATGCATAATACATCTTTAACCCATTAGTGCCCAATCGATAGATTTTATTTTTTTTTTAATTTTTACTATTGTTTTACTTTATAGACAATGGGAAAAATAATTTAAAAAATTTATGGTAAGGGAAGTGCTGATTATCAGGCTGCAGCTAAAGATGCTCGTGGGCACTTGGTGCACTCAATTGGAACTACCTGCATTTATTGCCTCATTAAAAAGCATTTTAGGATTTTCATTAAAACAATATAATTTTTAAAACACTTTTATTGTTTAAGAAACTCAAATAATACAATGTAATAATTTTCAGATGTTTTTGGAACAAAACTAAGGTGAAACAAATACTCTATCTAATCATAAAACTATACTTTATCTAATAATAAAACAATCAAATATGTATAAGTAAATAATATATATTCTGTCTAATAGTAAATCAATGAAATATGTATAAAAAAATAATAAATCACATAAAAAAAATATATAAATAAATAACCTGAAACAAATACTCTATCTAATAATATAAACAAATTCTCTATCTAATAATAACAACAAATACTCTACCTAATAATAAAACAATCAAATATGGATAAATAAATTATAAATCACATAAAAAAATATATATAAACAAATAACCGAAGGAGGTAAAATAAAACAAATTTCATATATACATTTTTTGCCCATTCTTCTACTCATGATAAGGGGCAAAACACTCGGGGTGAAGCGAAACGCTGCATTTTCTGCAGAGGTATATGGTTCTTCTCTTGCATTGGACACATAGTTTATTTTTGGAAATACCTTTTATAATCAAATGATCTGTCCTATCTTTTCGAATACTGTCAAGAGCTGTATACGATTTTTTAAAACCTCGCCCAGTTCTGGGTGTCCCAAAATGTTTCAACAAATATATTACGACCTCTCGTCGTAATATATCGTCGACCTTGCACACAGCTTACATCAACTGCCCAGCCAAAAATGGCCACCACCATTTCTTAGTTCTTATTGTTGTCCGATACTTTGATACAAACTGATCATTTAGATCAACTCCCCCCATATGCTGGTTGTATTCATATAATGCGAGAGGAATAGGAATACTAATTTTTTTTTTGTTCGGTGAGTACCTTGTTGCTGTTTTATTTTCTCCTTGAATGGTATTAGTCATTACCGTGACAACTGCATTATCATTCCATCTTATAATTAGTAAATCCCCATTAGTGGCAATTTCAACAGTCCCCCTACGCTGTTTTTTGATAGCTTTTTTGTCAGTAAGGCAGTAATTAGTGGAAACCCGATTCTCCCTTAGTGTTGTCATGTGGAATGGTTTTTAAAATTTTTGTTCAATATTCAAATAAAGGTCTAATTTTGAATAGCTTGTCAGTTTCTGGAACTATTTTAGAATTATCAGCACAATGGAGATATCTCAGAATATCGTCAAACCTATTACGTCTCTTAGCATTACTAACAAATGGGACACTGCAATCTTCATCTGTACTCCAAAATAAACGTCTTTTTGGAAGAGTATGATAACCTGATAACAATAGTATACCAATAATTAAATATTATTGAGCAGCAATTGCTAAAGAATTTTCTAGTCTGAAAAAGAAATATGAAAATAATTAGTACACTATGTGCCCACGAGCAGCTTTAGACGCATGCAAAATTCAACATCAAATTTGGGCTAGTTTTTTTTTTTTTTTCTTCTTCATATTTTACACATATTAACTACCAATATTAGAGACAAAATATATATAATCCAAATTTCAAAATAATAATGATTACAAGTACAACTTACCTCTTTCGAGCAGGAGGATTGAGTAAGGACTGACCTAAGATGGGAAAAGGGTGAAACAGGTAGTCACAGCTCCTTTTCTTTGTAACATGTACCCCACCTCTCACCCCTATTGTCTCAAGGAATGTTCCCCCTTCACTTTAAGCCAAATTACTTAGAAAAATAACAACATCAACACTACTGGTGGATTTTCAAAAACTGATGCAGCTAAAGCTGCTCGTGGGCACTAATGGGTTAAGGTAGAGAAAAATATTGTTTTAGCAATTTTATTTAAATTTTACCACAAGAACTATCCTATTTAATGGTTAGTAAGAAAAAAGGTAATACATTAATTTATTCAAATATACAGATCAATGGACCTAATACAAGTATAATAAACAAATAGAAAAAAACTGATTTGAAATAATAAATAATTCAATAAAAGCCTGAGCCATTATTTTTAATGTATTCAATAAGTTATATATTTGTAATTAATGGTTATTGTAGAGGACAGGTTTGTGAGATAATGGCTAGAATGGTCCTTGGGATTTTGCTAGGCTGATTTAATTGTTGGTTATGGAAGAGGTTCATGCTTGGTGCATGGCATGAGTGGCAAGGAAAACATGTGTAACCTCTTCTGACCTGTTGTTCTGATAAAGCTTGACACAGATCAATAGCCTAATCAATGTTTACATCTCAAGAGCCCCTTAGGATTTTTTTTTTTTTTTGCCACAACTCAAATCTTAAATTCTTCAAACTTCACTTGATGAAAGGTGCTAAAAATTTAGTCGAACCTCCCCCATAAATATGGAGCTTGATGACTACTGTTGTACATTGGACTATAATGCTAAAAAATATTGTGAAAATGTTCTCGGGGAAAACGATGAGAAGAAGGAAGAATTCATTAAAGAGTTAAGGAAGTGGTTTTTAGAGAATAAGCAGTTGAATGCTCGCACTGGTAAGTCCAAACCAAATGATCTTTGCCACTCGCAGAAATGTCAGTTTGAATAGCAGATTTGTTTAGCTCTCAGTTTATTTTCAGATACTTATAATATATTGAGATTTTTGAGGTCATCAAAATATAATATTGATGCCGTTAAGAAAAAAATAAGTACATTTTATACTTTCAAATCAACAGCTCCTGAATGGTTTGAAAACAGAGATCCATTATTGCCAGAATTACAATCACTTCTTAAAACAGGGTATGTGTTTTAATAGATCATGAATGTATTTTTTAAGACCACAGTGGAAATATTTCTTTGTAATGAATGCAAATTGTTAAACAAAGGGATCTGAAGTAACTTTTTTTCTTTTTCACAATGGATATAACTAATACATTTATTTATTCGTCATGGAAATAAAATATAAAATTTTTATCTTAAAATGTTATTACTAAAGTAAATATTAGTATGTTTTTGTCCAAGTTATATAGACTTTTTTTTTTTTAAATTTACTATTGCTGTTTGTAGTTAAATTTAGCTGCCCACATTTTTTATACTATATTGGACTCCATTTTAAATTTCAAATAATTAATATTTATTTCAGTTGAAAAAGTAGTTTTATAGCAATTGTATTTTTATGAGTCATAGTTTCGATATGGCTCAAAGCTCTGAAAAAATGACTTATTCTTTCACTGCACTGGTATAGATTAAACTAAGTAGATTTTTGGCATAATAAGAAGACTGTGTAAATAGTAATTGAAATTTAAGCTGCCCACAAGACTTATATAATGATTAAAGTATGTCAAGTTTGCATGAGGAGGAGTGGAAGTTAACCGGAGGCTGGAAACCAAAAATACTAATAACGCAGATAATATTTTTGAAGAAATATTTGAAGCAACAACCTGAATTGCTAATTTTGTTTAAGGGAAACAAATAGCTAAAACACTGGATAAATGTATTGTGGTTCACACCATTATATTAATGAGGCCTCTTCAAAACCTCACTGTACTCATTATTCTCATACACATACATTTTTATTCTTTATACATTAAAAGGTTATTAACTTGTTGATAACTTGTCCCCATTAGCTGTAGTAGCATATAAAGGAGATTAGTAGATAATGTTCTTTAAATGTCAGTGAATAAATATTGATGGACTGCGAAATTTGATTAAGAAGTCGTTGTTTTACAAAATCTCAAGATTATTTTATATAAATAAATATGTGTGTGTACAATACAACGTATTACATTAGTTTTCTTATTGAATTTGTTGTATTCATTATAACAAAGAATTGTTATATGAAGAAAAATTTAGGCGAGTTCAGAACTTTCTTTTCCTTGTAAAAGGAGTAAAAAAAAAAATTAAATAATGGAATTGGTGAACCTAGAGTCAAGGGTTCAATTTCTGTGTGGGCAATGCGAATTTATCCGATAATGGACACAATTAATAAAATATTTAGTTCCTCTCTGGATATAAAAGGGTCTAACCTGTAGATAGCTCGTTCCAATAAGCCATAATAGCAGAAAATGGACATTAATAAATAACATATTTAAAACAGTATAATATTTACATATTTAGAACAACATTGTATAATATTTTTATAGCATAACAGCTAAGGTACTTGACTTCGTTCAGGAAATCATTCCGGTACATTTCCTCACCTCAGTTTTTTGGGTTTATACATGAATATCTAGTAACTTTTTAGTCTTGATAACTAGAGTCTTTTAGTCTTGAAAAATGAAGAATTACCACCAAAGAGAATCTACAGGACTCCTTGGAAATTGAATTTGGAACAATGTATTCCAAACTCCAACAGGTGATAAGGAATGCTATAATTTCTAACCGTATAAAAAAAGAGACAAATCACCCCAAGAGAAGCCTTAAGCCTTCCCCTGAAACTTGAGACCTTAATGAGAAAAGAGAAAACTAAATAAACTAATGATGAAAAGTGCAGCAAACAATATAATTTACAGAACTTAGAAAACTGATTAGGAAGAAAATAATATAAGATATTAAGATATATTAGGAAAATGTTGTCAAGGAATGCTTAAATGACACAGGATCCACTAAGGAAATCAGGGTGGGGGGAAGTAATATTAGTAGGATTTACATAAATAAAATAGAATCACCTGGAAGAAAGGAAGTCACACATCAAACAGAAATTACTTAGGCAGTTACCAGATTTTATGAAAAGCTTTACCGGGACCCAGATACAGATTCATTGTTACAGAAGGATAAGCAGGTAGCCAATGGCACATCATACAAGACAAGCTCTGTATCTAAGCCATATATTCCCATATTCAAAGATGAAGTTAGGAAAGCAATGGAAAGATTATAGAAGAAAAAAGCCAGTGGCTCTGACAACACCTCAAATGAGCTCATTGTAAATGGAAAGGAACCACTAACTATACTATTTAACAATATTATGGAAAATAGAGAGATCCCTAGAGATTGCAAGGAGAGTAAGTTGGTTATTTCAAAGGATGTAAAAAGAATATTAAAAATTGTTGTACCATTTTTTTAACTCAGTGACTTTATAAACTTTTCTGTAATATATTAATAAAAGTCTGTAAGGAGCTGCGTAAACTAAGCTGATTTCCCACGTGTGCCACGTATTTGCATTTATCTCGAAAAGTAAAAGTTCAATGAGAACAATATTTGATATTTATGATTCAAATAATGTGTTTCATAATATAACAGCTTATTGCTAATATGACATTAGTAGAAGGGGGGGGGAGATTTTAGTGAAAGCTGAAAACTATAAAATGCAAATACCTCGGTTAATAATCAAGATAGTGAAAATATGTACATAACAACATTTATTCCTGCTATCTGGGGCAATGTATTTCTTTCAAGGGGGGGATCTTCAAAGGACAGTGAAAAAGAGATGGTCCAATTACTGGTCTCTAAAGAAAATTTTAATGACTCATTTTCAGAACACATGTATGTTAAGGCAGTGATAACTTATAATTTTGTTTAGTAATTGTATGTATATATTTTGCAATTGAAGTGTTGTTAAGGATAGACACTTAATTGATAAGTTGTGTTTATCTAAATACTTATATTTAACAGCAGTTATTTGTTTTTATGTCCATATATTGATCAGCAGTTCTCTCCCAACTTTATTAATATAAATTATATCATATTCATAATTGATGTTTGTCTATTTTTAACTGTATATATATATATATATATATATATATATATATATATAGTAGATTTGTCCCAACTTGTATTTCTACTTTAGAAAGGAGAGGCTTTTGTCCTTTAGAAGGATGTCAATAAAGCTTATTTATTTAACAATATTGTATAATATTTTTATGGGATACCAGCTAAGCCATCCAGCTTCGCTCAGAAATCATTATGGTTCATTTACCCATCTCAGTTTTTAGGGTTTATTCCTGAATATCTAGTTAATAAATTGGAACTTATTGAATTGTTTAGTGTTGAAAAAAAAAATGGATCTGTTAGTTTACTTGTCGGTTATTAATTCTATTCTATTCATACAAAAATTAAATGATTTTGTTCTGTTTGCCTTTTTTTTTTGTTAAGTTTTTTAATTATTCAGGGTTTTCCTTCCACTTTTGAAGAGGGATAATCATGGAAGGTTGGTTGTCCTTATACGAACTGCAGCCCATGATCCAGCTAGCCAGAAGCAGAATGATGTATTCAAAATTGGATTCATGGCCCTGGACTTAGCTTTGCTTGAAGAGGATACTTCAGTTTATGGTGTAGCCGCTATATTTGATATGGAAGGAATAAGTTTTGCACATGCCAAGGCTCTTAGAGTAGGGATGATTAAGAAAGCAGTTTCTTCTTGGCAGGTAAATAGACTTCTATGCTAATATAAGTGTATGTTAGAAAATTAGTAAATTATAATAAGAATATACATCCATATTTTATTTATTCTATTGGTTTATATATTATTCAATCAGATCCATAAAGAATTAAAAGTTAGTATTTCACAATGGATTCAAAGCCTTTATGATTACTATTTGGGGTAAATAATTCATTTGGTGATCATTTTGGTGCTCATTTAATTTTGTTAAATTTTATTTATTGATTTTCTTTTCAAACATATCAAAATTAACATATTGTTATATTTATTACAAAACTAATAAACATTGATTATTAGGGATCTTTTGGATTGCAAAATTAAATACACAAACTTTAGCGTTTTTATCACTGCACAATTTATTTGACGATGCACTACACACTTGGCCAATTATTATTCACTACTAATCACAATATGCACTGTTAACTTCACATTCTTATTACACAGCACAATAACTCACGAATCACTGACGTTCACTAGCAACTGCACTGAACACTCTGATTTCCAGTTAAGAAAACTGGAAACTAAACTGAGTGACTGTTGGTCGAGCGGGGGACTTTAAAGGCTGGTGACCCCTCTAGAATCTTGGAGGTGCCAACTTGTCCGCTGATAAACTAAAATTTGTACTTATTAAATATCTGATTAACTATATGCGACTTTCAAACAAAATAATTCTCACAAAAATATGTCAGGGTTTGTATTCATTAGAGTAATATAGTTCAGAATTCGGTCATGAAAGGGAAGCCATTTATATTATGGATCTTGAATGCTTAGCTATTGTCATAAACCGCATGGTATATCATAGAAATCTTCTGATTGTTTTCCACCCATGCAACAGGATTTCCTAGATTTCCGCACTCGTTATCATCATGTTATAGCTACGAAGCCATATCAATCACTCTCCAAATCAGTTCTTCATCAGATCAGATGTCACCTTAATCCACCCTCTCAACTCTGGAATCTGTTGTATGCTATTTTATAACCCGTTGTGGTTTCACCATGTTCAATTTGCATAATGAATCCTATTATACATTCAGTTTACAGCATCCCATTAAAACGTTTGTTTTTTATCATTTGAAGATGTTATTGAAGGTGTATCCCCTTTTTAAAGAAGTAATTTTGAATTTGTATATTATGTACCATTGAAATTAATTTCAGTTTTCTGGATATTAAATTATTGTAATAATGTTTATTTATTTTTAAGTAAAATATATTTTTTCCTCTTCAATTTAGATATATCCAGTTCGATTAAGGAATCTTGACTTTGTGAATTCCCCTTCTTATATCGACGTTGTCCTCAACATTTTTAGGTCATTCATGACTCAGAAAATAAAAGACAGGGTGAGTGATAAAGTTTATAAACTTCAGAACAAAATGAATACAAGCTCTTTTCTATAATGAAGTAGATGAGCGCTACACTTTCATAATGTTTACAGGTGCATGTCCATGGAAGTGACAGAGAATCATTACATTCAATTGTACCTAAAGAGATATTACCAGAGGAATATGGAGGAAGTTGTGGCAAACTTCAAGACCTGACTGGTGTGTATTCAATATCTATATTGTCTAGTCACAAGTTCTCTGAATAAAAGATCTATCTTACAAACATATTTCTTCATCAAGTACTGGACTATCTATGGGCTACTCCTTTTAGCAGATTTCCCTTAAATGTCCATCGATCCTGCCCAGAAGATGACGAAAATGAGGTCTGTTCAAAACTTGTGTGTGTGTGTGCATGCGCATGCGTGTGCGTGTAGATCTGTTAATGCTCTAGCAGTCTCAACTTTTGTTTGAGCATTACCAAACTCGATATTTAAACATTTTATGTAAAACTAAAGATCGAGTTGGTTACTGGCTGAAATCCAACCATTGGGAGTGGGGGGGGTTAGAAGAGGAATTTCAAAAATTCTCCGTTATTCTGCGTCGGATCGAAAAATTATATAGAACCAATCTTATTGCAAATGTAATGTTCTATAAAAGTTGTAATGTACGTTTCTTCACTATCTCGATTATTAACTGAGATATTTGCATTTTTTAGTTTTCGGCCTTCAGTAAACCCCTATTCCTTTTCATATCATATTAACAATAAGCTTTTTTATTATTAAGCACTTTATTTGAACCCTAAATACGGAATATTGTTTTCATTGAACTTTTACGTTTTGAAATAAATGAATATATGTGACGCGCATGGGAAATCTGCTTAGTTAACAACGCAGCCCCTGTGTGATGGACTTTAAATTTCTGAAGACTAATGCCTTATATTTTATTTATTTATTTATAGAATTTTCAGTTTAAAGATCTTTGAATATTAGTGAAAAGGAAATTGCAAATTTTAACCTTATACATTTCAATATGGTATTAAATTTTGTTTCAGATTACTGGCATCAGAAAGTAACAAGTTGTAGAGATTGGTTTATAGAAGATGAAAAATATAAAGCAGAGCTTCCTCTTAAATGACTTAATGAGGAAGATAAAAGTCCAATGCAAAGCCTCTTTTAACTATTAGTGACTGAACTAAACAAATGCCTCATTCTACCTGTGAGAAATTTTTTAAAGAGTGAAATATTAAGGAAGTCCAATAGACTTTGTTACAAAGATAATAAGTTGTATTTTACACTGGGATTAATTTCTGTGAAATAATTCGGATCATCTTCCAGAATATTTTTGTTTTTTGCCTGCACAATTAGTCTTATTGGAAGACTAAAACAAGGATTGAAAAAAAAATTTATTTTTTTTTTGACAGGTATTTTTTTCATTGCACTATGAATTATTTTTCATGAAAATATCCCTTAAAGATACCACTATATCTTTTCTTTAATTCTCAACTTATCAAAATAGCATGAATGCCACTATTCCAAGAAACTTTTTTCAGATTGACAAATATTGCATTTAACAATAAGTTTTTTAAATCATAAAGTGACGTTTTTAACATAAAATTTCAATGGATGATGGTAGCTCACACCTTTATTTCTTTTAATTGCCATGGGGTACTACCCTTAGATGTAGTATGAAAATTTTAACAAAAGCCCCTTTTTTTCAGTATAATTAGTCCCTAGGACCTTGGTGGGGAAATGCAGCATTTAAGAAGCAATGATTAAACAAGGCGTGTTTTTATCTTTTTTATTTCCTTATAAAGTAAAGGAAGTATTATAATTGCAAAAATTTTCGGTTTACAGATTTTAACAAAATCTGTTAAATATCTGTTTCGTCCTTCCCTGAACCATTTTGACTAATTTTGGTGTGATATCTGCACATTTCTCACAGAACTCGATTGTAATAATATCTTGTTGAGTACCTCCTCTTTTGGTCAAAATTGACTAAGAGGGGGAGGGGTGAAAATAAAAATTGCAAATTGAGCCTGACATATTAGAGATAAGTAAAAATTCTATAGGAATGTAAAAAAATAAACACTTATAAATTATGTTCTGTAACATTTCTTGATCTGACGCAGTAGAACAGAGATATCATATCAATAGTTTTCTTAAAATTGGCAGTTTTTAAATTAAAATAAATAAATCAGTTCAATGACTACCAATCATTTTTTCCATGTTGAAATTTAGCTCATTTTGTGTTTAAAATAATGGCTTTAAAAACTAATTTAATACACCCATAATTAAAAAGACTCTTGCAGTGGTTTTTGAAAAATATTTTTTCAGCAAAAATGGGTGCCCATAAAATTTAAAAATGTTTAAATTTTTTCAATCTTTATTTATACTGGAATGGCAGCTATGAATTAGCAAAGAAATGAAAAACTAAAAAAAAAAGTATCAAGCAAACAGTTTTTCTTTTCTCATTTTGAATGGATTGCCCCTCAGATTACTTGACGATCCGTATGTAGCACTACATAAAGAATGATTGTTTTTATTTTACTCGATCAATAGGTTCTTTATACATTTAATAGAATGAGAAATTAAAAAAAAAACAAAATAAGCTTAAACCTATAAATAATTTTAAAATGTTCTTAGTTTAATTCACATGCTCTCTAAACGTATCTATTAGAAAAATTCTCCTTTGAATTGAATAGTGTATATATTTTATTTAGGACCAGAATTATTGTAATCAAGCACTATACAAAAATGTGAAACTAGTTGGTTATGTGTGGAACCAAAGATTGTAAAAATTATTACAAGTATTATTAAAATATTTTATTAGTGATTTACCTCGAAGGTATAAATGGGAATTATTTAAGGATATTACTTTTTAATTAGTAGTGTCATCATATATGGGATAGAGTTCTTTATCTTTTGTCCTCAATAATACTCAGCAATCATTTATTTTTTTACACAAAAATATTACACAACGTGAAACATGCAATAATGGATCTTCTTCCAGAAAAAGGCTATGGTTGTTTTGAAGAAGTCATTGGCATGAATTCATGAATGACGGCTCTCAGAGCATTGCAGATATAATTGCTTTCAAACCTAACAGTTGAAAAGCTTTCATAATAAAGCCCACTGTGCGGTTCGAATCGAATAATCCTGGAGAAGCTATGAAAGTCGATGGAGAAAAGAAAGGAATGTATGGAGGCATTGACTAAATTGAGAAAAAATATTGAGAAACCTTGGTAAAGGACATAATGAAGTCGGTGGACAGCTCCAGAGGAATCATAGCCAATGAGACACAAGATTATATGAAGCAACTCGGCTTCGACAACAGCTGTTTGCCACCTCTTTATTATTATAAACTCACTTGCAATCATAAATAACAAATTTATGCCCAATAATTATTTTTAATTCTCATTATTATTTTGATTATATATATATATATATATATATATATATATATATATATATATATATATATATGTGTGTGTGTGTGTGTGTGTGTAATTATTACACTTCCTTTTTTTTTTTTCGTATTTCTTTTATATTATTTTAGTAGATTCATATTATCACTCCTTATTTTTAACATATTATTTTATGAATTTATACCTTTATTAATTTAAAAACTGTTATAATTATTATTTATTTTTAAATATCGACCACGTGGATTATTTAGCTGTGTCTTCAGCAACCCAATGTATTTGGGCAGCCCAAATTTTTATTACTGAATAAAGTTTTTTCTTCTTCTACTTCATGTTTTGAATTTCAAATTGTTGGCAGACTTTTCTATCAGCCACAGTTCTTTGTCCAAACACTTTTTTATTTCTTAAGTTTACTATTATTTTTTTGATTTAACAAAGTTATTCATGAGGAATGTTGTTTTTTTACTATGTTAGACAAGATAAACTGAAGATTTTGATAAGCTATGAAGACTTAAATCTTATTAGATTTCACAAAAAAAAAAAAAAAAAAAAAAGTGCCTAATTCTCATTCTCTTTGTCTGTAACTGTTCTTTGAGATTTTACTTTTTTTGAATGTTCATTAATTCTTAATTTGTTGAGGACAAAAAAATTCTTTAGAAGATCATTTTCAACAAAAATTCTAGGTAAGCCATGGTCGATGAAAAGTGTACTATGTATTATTTTGAATCATTTCTATTAAAGTTTAATCGTGGGGGGGAAAAAACAAAAACCTGTCTGATGGAAAAAATCAGGTAACATTCAAAATCAATAAAAAAAAATAAGTTATTTTGTGTTTGTGAAGTGGACGA
Organism: Riptortus pedestris; assembly: GCA_019009955.1. Lineage (NCBI taxonomy): Eukaryota > Metazoa > Arthropoda > Insecta > Hemiptera > Alydidae > Riptortus > Riptortus pedestris. The sequence continues at coordinate 4,649,399 of CM032231.1, read as the reverse complement.
GAAGAGGTTATCTACAAATGAGATAAACGTGTAGACTAATTGGAGTTGATGAGCTGTGGCTCAATAGGCTATGCAAGAGAAAGAAAATATTGAATAATTTGTAATTAGAGGAGAAACTTACTACTTAGGACCTTTCCCTTATGCGCTCAATGCTTCTTAAACTACTAGAAAATTCATCAATCTGCTCCTCCTCCATTACACAAAATAAGTTTCCATTAGCATGTTTCCCTTAAGGAACATTGAACTTTTACGGTTTGTGATAAATGCAAATACGTGAGGCACATAGGAAATGTACTTAGTTAACGCAGCCCCTCTACGGTGAGATTGATACGAGTGGTATAGATATCCAATCTCATCAGACCAAAATATCAGGTAGGTGTACCAACTTATAATCTATCGTCAGATGTAAAAAAAAAAAAAACAAAAAAAAAAAAAAAAAAAACAGTCAGAACTTGACTGTTGGAGCCTGCACATGTCTCAACTACCAATGAATGGAGCACCAACGATGAATGAAGTTCAGTTCTCTTTCGGTTGAAGATAAGGTGTATGGATAGCAGCCTGTCAAAGATGAATGCAACATTTTACTATTACAACTATGCATTGAAAATAGCTCAAAGGATGTAAGACATGGCAAAACTCCACCATAGAATATTTATTGTGATAGTAGGCTTTTATCTCCTCAACGAGACATTGTCAGTCCTGGAAAAACGACGTAATAACCCAATAGTTTCTCGCCAAAAAAAACAAAACAATTAACCTAACCTATTACAGAAAAAAATTCACAAATAATAAATTAACATCATATCAAAATGATGAACACAGATTTTCAGAAATGTAAGTAGCAATCTATAATTAAATTTAATAAATATATCATGTAAATAGGCGCTTATTAATGCAAAGAATTATCATTGGGTTTTGTTAAATTAATGATATTATTTTTTGAAAAGGGATAGCCCCCGAGGAGGTGATATGTAAGCCACGAAACATGTAGGCCAGTATGAATAAAGTTTGCGTGGAAAAATGTTTTTTATTGGTGATCCTTGGCATGAAACTATGAGGAATGTATATGTATGTTTTTGTTAATATCTATTTTGCACATATACACTTTTATATTTCGATTGATCAGTGCGATTGCCCGAGTTCATGTTATTAATCAGCACACCGCTTCTATATTTTAAGTATTTTTAATAATTGCTACCATTTTATTTTATTATTTGTGATTTTTTTTTTTGTTGTTCACCTGTTTTCTAAGTACTACTCCAAAACTAGTTGAAAGGAGTTCAGGGAGGACCAGAACAGATTATTAAATTGAATCGAAAACCGAAATTTTTTGCCATTACAATACTTTGTATATCATCTAAGTGTTGAGTTTTACTCTTGCAGTTTGATTTCCTGAACTTTTGTATTATTTGGAACACCTATTCTCCAAACTATCATGTTAGCTCTGGTTGAATGAAAGTGCTTCAATTCAGAGATCAGATATTATTCAATAGGATATTATCGGACTATCGTTGAAATTGAGGTATAGGATTATTATTATTATTATTTAGTAACGTCCACTTTTTGCAACTCAGGCTAATTGGGACGGGTTATCTACAGGTTACCACCCTTTTCTAGCCAGGCTGGGATTTTAGGACGTTATTTAATGAATTTCGTCACTAAATAATTTCCTTTCCCCACCCAGGCGAGAATCAAACTCGTCACTCTAGGTTTACTATGTGAGATAAAGGCCAATGCTTTAACTCGCATGGCTAACCTGAGCCCCGGTATAGGATTAAAAAAAAACAAAAAAACTTTGTTACATCTTTATTTAATGCCATAAAAATATAAATTATTATAAAAACATTTTAATAAATAATCTTAAAAATTAACAGTGCTTTTATACATTGATCACATTAGTTATGTCGGATAGTCTCTGGGCAAAGCCTTTTGAAAACACACCTCTGAAAGAAAAAGAGAAATATAACATTAGAAAAAATATGATGTATGAAAAGCATGCTAGTACAAAAAATAATGCCAAATCATTGGCAACACTGTGTACACTTTGGAATTGTAATCTTTCTCATATTCAAAATCAATTAGAAAACGTTTAATGGAAAATCAGTTATAATGTGAACAATTTCATATTTTCTCCAGAAAATCCAGCAAACTAATACAGACGTGCAACTTCAATTGATTATGATCATTAATGAACACGATCTTATTTTTTAGCAGATTTCCCTAAAGGGTACACATGACATGATTTTTGTACAATTTCCTCAAATGTCCATAGATCCTACCCAGATGACCAAAATGAGGTCTGTTCAAAATTGTGTGTGTGCATATGTATATATATATATATATATAAAATTGTAACCTCTGTCTGTACATTGATTTTTTTCGCGAAATTTCACGATAACTTTTCGTTTCACATGTCATAGACACCATATCTGCATTTTGTTTCTTTCGTGTATGTTTGTTTGTTTGTTTGTTTGTTTGTTACCTTTTCACGCATAAACGGCCGAACCGAATTTTATGAAACTTGGTATGTATATTAGTACTAATCCAACTTAGACTTTAGGCTATATTAATTTTCTCTGAGACAAACAGGAGTGGGGGTTATAAGGGAAGCCTGAAATTAAAAATAGCGATATTTCGTTTTCTATTGGTTTTTCGGTAAATATGCACATAACAAAAGTTGTTTATTTTGTTATTTAGAGTAACTTTTGTTATATACACTTTTGTCGTATACCGAAGTTTAAATGAGTTATACGCTATAAACTAAAGCGGGAGTCCACAATTTTATTTGGCACTAAAGACTAAACCGAATTAAACCAAACTCGGTATGTAAATTAGTACTAACGCCTTCATTATAATAAGCCATACTAACATTTCTAGGGACGGGCAGGAGTGGGGGTTATAAGGGAGGGCTGAAATTAAAAATAGCGATATTTCGTTTCCTATTGCTTTTTCAGCAAATATGCACATAACAAAAGTTGTTTATTTTGTTATTTAGAGTAACTTTTGTTAAATGCACTTTTGCCGTATACGGAAGCATAAATGACTTATACGCTGTAAACTAAAGCGGGAGTCCACAATTTTATTTGGCACTAAAGACTAAACCGAATTAAACCAAACTCTGTATGTGAATTAGTACTAACGCTTTCATTATAATTAGCCATACTAACATTTCTAGGGACGGGCAGGAGTGGGGGTTATAAGGGAGGCCTGAATTTAAAAATAGCGATATTTCGTTTCCTATTGCTTTTTCGGCAAATATGAACATAACAAAAGTAGTCTATTTTTCTATTTAAAGTAACTTTTGTTTTATTCACTTTTGTCGTATAGAAAAGTATAAACGAGATATACACTAAAATCTAAAGCGGGTGCCAACAATTTTGTTGGTCACTAACGATTGAACCGAACTTAGCAAAACTCGGTGTGTGAATTAGCATTAATTCTTCCATGATTATAAGCTATATTAAAAATTTTAGGTTCAAAGGGGAGTGGGGATTATAAGAGAGGCTGAAATGAAAAACTCGGTTTTCTATTTTCTATTTGTTTTTCGGCAAACATGCACATAACAAAAGTGGTTTACTTTGTTATTTAGAGTAACTTATGTGTGCATTCACTTTTGTCGTAAAATGAAGTAAACACGGGATATACGCTAAACGGGAGTCAATAATTATATTAGTACTCATTTAAGGGGTTTTAATAAATGAATACTATGACAAATGATGTTATGTTTTCGTCTTATATGATAGTTCAAAGTATGATTCGGATTAGTGAGGTATAAATCTTCGTCACCCCCTCCTCATTTATTTATTTTTCCTAGAAAATAGCTTTGTTATTTATTTCCAATAGAAATATATACTATAAGAGCATTTCCATTATTTAATTTGTATAATGTACCTTGATGTTATTGAAACAAATATGTGCTATCATAATAATTAAACGTTAATGGTAATGTCATTATGACAAAAAACAATATGCATTTAAACAATATGCGTATATGATATGATATTTTCAGGGTACCTCTATTATTTAATTCCATCCAGTAGATAAATTATTAAAATAATGTTTTGAATCAATAATTTAAGTAGAAGAATTTTGAGAAGTCTCATGCGGGAGCGGAAGATGAATGGAGCCTTACTAGATAATTGAGTTTACTAATTTCCCGTCTGGCATTACTGAAAGTAGTTTCCAGTGTGATTCACTACTACAAATATCATCTTACGTGCAAAAACTTTGCCTAATATTATATGAGCTCGGATTGGCTTTTGAAAGGAAATATGTTCATTATAGAAGATATTTATTTGCAATAAATGCTACCCATGATTATGGTTTGAATTACGAGTATTGAAAAAAGGTGAGTCAAAAAGTGTAAAGGGATAGATTAGGAACATATTTTCATTTATTCTTCAAAACTAAAATTTCTATTATATCAATCCCCTGAAGTTACCCTTCAGGGTTGGCTATTTCGGAAAACCATTACGTCTTGGATGGAGGTGTAATTGTACACATTGAAGTCTTGCTATCAAAATACCATCATTAGTAAGTCAACAATGATTTCCCGGGCATCGCCGGGTACCTTAGCTAGTATATATATATATATATATATATATATATATATATATATATATATATATATATATATATATATATATATATATATATATATATCTTATATCAGAAGCCCACGCCACATGCACGAATACGCTCAAGACGTTAAGACGTACGTGCGAAATTATGGAACTCCTGATTTATTTATTACGTTCACATGCAATCCGAAGTGGACGGAAATTGAACGTGAGTTGGAACCGGGCCAAAAACCGCAAGATCGCCATGACATAATCGCCAGAGTATTTCAGCAAAAACTCAAGCTTATGATGGATGTGCTTACTAAGTATCGAGTTTTTGGTGACACACGTTGTTATATGTACTCGGTGGAATGGCAGATGCGTGGACTACCGCATGCTCATATCCTAATTTGGTTGCTGAACAAATTACATTCAAATGAAGTGGATGACATCATATCAGCTGAAATTCCTGATCCCCATCTACACGACATTGTGACAACACAGATGGACCGTGCGGTGCATTAAATCCATTATCACCTTGCATGGCTGATGGAAAGTGCACAAAACGATATCCGCGACCGTTAGTTGCTGAAACAGTCACAGGGAACGATGGATATCCAGTTTATCGTCGGCGTTCAAAAGAAGATAATGGTCGAACTATCAAAGTTAAAGTTCAAAATCAAGAGATTGAGATCGGAAATGAATTCATTGTACCATATTGCCCGCTGCTATCACGAATTTTCGAAACACATGCAAACGTTGAGAGTTGTCATTCGGCCAAATCAATCAAATATTTGTGCAAGTACGTCACAAAAGGCAGCGACATGGCTGTGTTTGGTATTGCGTCGGAAAATGCGAATGACGAAATCAGCAACTTCCAAATGGGCAGATACGTCAGTACTAATGAAGCACTGTGGCGATTATTGTCATTTCAAATTCATGAAACATATCCCACAGTTGTACATTTAGCAGTGCATTTGGAAAATGGCCAAAGAGTTTACTTCACTGAGGCTAATGCGGCACAACGAGCTGAGAGACCACCATCGACAACATTGACTAGCTTCTTTGCAATGTGTGAAGCAGATCCATTCGCAGCGACGCTGATGTACGTTGAAATGCCCAAGTGTTACACTTGGAATCAATCAACAAAGAAATTCCAACGTCGCAAACAAGGAGCCCCAGTTCCAGATTGGCCACAGGTGTTTTCCACTGATGCACTAGGTCGCATGAATACTGTTCATCCTAGAAATGATGAATGTTTTTATTTGCGACTGCTGTTGGTAAATGTACGTGGACCAAAATCATTTGCGCATTTGAAAACTGTGAATGGCCACCAATGCCAAACATATCGAGAAGCATGTCAACTATTGGGTTTGCTGGAGAACGATTCTCATTGGGATTTAACACTTGCGGATTCAGTTGTTTCATCAAATGCGTACCAAATACGAACACTGTTCGCAATTATCATCACCACATGTTTTCCTACTCAACCAATTCCGTTATGGAACAAATACAAAGACGACATATGTGAAGATATCTTGCATCTCTTGCGCATTCAAACGAATAATCCTGACATCCAAATAACCGATGAAATCTACAATGAAGGATTGATTCTGATTGAGGATCAATGCTTGACTATTGCAAACAAGCTATTGATTGAAGTAGGAATGATTGCGCCAAATCGATCGATGCACGATGCATTCAACCAAGAATTAAATCGAGAGCTGCAATACAATGTTGATACATTGCAGGAATTCGTTCGAAATAATGTGCCGTTGCTGAATGAACAGCAAAAACAAGTATACGAAACATTAATGCGAGCGGTGGACAATAATACTGGTGGTCTATTCTTTCTGGACGCACCTGGAGGAACAGGGAAAACATTTGTCATTTCATTGATTTTGGCCACTATTCGATCAAGATGTGACATAGCTTTGGCGTTAGCATCTTCTGGAATTGCGGGGACTCTTCTAGATGGCGGTCGTACTGCACATTCTGCGCTTAAGTTGCCACTCAATTTAAACACAATTGATACTCCAACATGCAATATTTCCCGATCCAGTGCAATGGGAAAATTGTTGATGCAATGCAAGCTCATTGTTTGGAATGAGTGCACAATGGCACATAAGAAATCACTTGAAGCACTTAACTTCACACTGAAGGATCTTCGGCGAAATAACAACATCTTTGGCGGCTTGATGATATTGTTGGCAGGCGATTTCAGCCAGATGTTGCCAGTAATTCCCCGTGGAACGCCTGCAGATGAATTGAATGCTTGCCTGAAGGCATCACCTTTATGGAATAACGTAAAAACAATATCGCTAGCCACTAATATAAGAGTTCAACTTCAAAATGATCAAAGTGGTGTACAATTTTCCAAACAATTGTTAGCTGTTGGAAATGGAAAAGTCCCAGTTGATGCGACATCTGGATTAATTACTCTTACCAACGACTTTTGCCGATTAGTAGACTCTCAATTAGCTCTTATTGAAAATGTTTTCCCAAACATTAGTGAGGATTATCAGAATTATGCTTGGTTAAGTCAACGAGCAATTCTTGCCGCAAAGAATAATGATGTACACGCACTGAATTTCACCATTCAATCAAAAATTGCTGGCGATTTGGTGACATACAAATCCGTTGATTCCATAACAAAGCCCGATGATGTAGTAAATTATCCAACGGAGTTTTTGAACTCTGGAGTTACCAGGATTTCCCCCACATAACTTGCAACTCAAAGTTGGTACAGTTATTATGATATTGCGTAATTTGAATCCACCGCGACTTTGCAACGGTACTCGACTTTCGGTAAAAAGACTTGCCGAATAATGCCGAATTTGGTTGAGGCAACCATTATTAACGGAAAGTACGCAGGTGAAAATGTATGTATTCCTCGAATACCAATGATTCCGACTGATCTTCCGTTTGACTTCAAACGATTGCAATTTCCAGTTCGCCTTGCGTTCGCAATGACAATTAACAAGTCGCAAGGCCAATCGCTTAGTGTTTGCGGGATAAATTTAGAAAATCATTGTTTTTCTCATGGGCAGTTATACGTTGCGTATTCACGAGTTGGGAAACCATCCGCTTTGTTTGTGTTAACGTCAGACCAAAAAACAAAAAATGTGGTTTACCAAAGAGCACTTCAATGAAACGGATAATTTGCGGACACGTATAACGCTTCGATTCAGTATTTACTTTGGATTCACTTTCATATACTTAGAGAAGTTCAACTAAATAACACTTCATTTTTGTAATTGAAATGAATTCATTACTGTTGTGAAATGAAATCAAATTTTTCCTTTTCAAATATAAAACAAAAAAAAAATTGTCTTAATCTTTTAATCACCAAACAAAATGTTACATAAAACGAAGCCATCTGGTGGCGAAACGGAGTTCGCCGGGTTCGCTAGTATATATATAATATGCAAAACTAAAGGTCAAGTTCATTAATGGATGAAATCTGAAAATTTTAAATATCTCCGTTATAGCAGGTCGGATCAAAAAAGTGTATAGGACCAATCTAATTGCAAATATGACACTCTAACGGTTGCAATTTTTGTCATATCATAGCCAAACTTGATATTTAGTCGTTTGATGTAAAAAGAAAGATCATGTTCATTAATGGCAGAATTGGACCAGTGAATGAATTGGGATGAATATCGAAAATATGAATTATCTCGCTTATTACAGGTCGGATCGTAAAAAAGTAGAGAACCAATCTTTTTGCCTATTTAATGTTCTATGAATGGTGTTACATATGTTTTTGTCTCTAATATGAACATTAACCGAGATATTGTGAATTTTCAGTTTCCAGGCTCCAGTAAAGTTCTGCTCCTACTCATGTCATAATAACAAAAACTGTTATTACATGTACCACTTTATTCTAAGCTTAAATACAAAATATTGTTTTCAAGAGACCTTTTTTAAAAAGAAATAGAGAATATATGGTGAGAGATGACAAGCGTATTATACCAGTACAGTTCATGTAAAAGTGTGAGTACGTCCTCAATAGTTGTTTTTCCCTTAACCCTAGAGTGGTCGCGCGGGGTGAGTCACACCCCAGACAAAACATTAACTTGGCTCAGACATGCATGTTTCAACCTCCAGTCACCCCACCCCTGGTACCTTCCTGTCACCCTCTGCCCTCCTTTCCTCAGTACTCGTCCTCACCTTGACACTTCCACATTCGTGGTTATTTGGCCATTAGGGTAGATCACACCCCACGCGACCTGATTAAGTTGTCAGATTTTTTCGACGTAGTTTTTTGTTAATATAATACAAGTGTTTCTAATCCATATTTTACGGTGCATTATGGCTGAAAAAATAATAACTGATAGCCTTTGGCTGCCAAGTGATTTAGAGTGTAGTAAAATAATGGAAATGTTGAATGAAGACCAGACGGAAGGCGGTGGTGAAATCCTTGGTGACGACAGCTCGAGTGAAACGGATGACAACGTGGAAGTGCATGAAGACACGAACTCGGAAGAAAGTGCAGACTCTTCAACAGATGAAGAAGATATTTCCCTTGCTGAGAGAATAGATCTTCTGGGTAAAGGTAAGAACTATAAGTGGTCAAGAAAGGAACCGAAACAGAATGTAAGAACGCGAAGCTGTAACATCGTAACTCATCTCCCTGGAACGAATATTTCTTTTACTGATAAAAAACATCCCCTGGAAACTTTTTCGTGTTTTTTTACAGATGAAATGCTCCAAAAAATAATTCAATTCACGAATATGGAAATTTTGAGGGTTCAGAAAAATTATGAAAGAGATAGGGATGTTAATGAAACGAATGTTGTTGAACTAAAGGCTGCTATTGGATTATTGTACATGGCTGGTGTTTTTAAATCTTCCCACACAAATACTGATGAACTATGGGGAAAGCACGGGCCTGAAATATTTAGGTATACAATGTCTCAAAAAAGATTTCTTTTCCTTATGCGATGTGTTAGGTTTGATAATAAAGAGGACTGGGAAGAAAGAAAAAAAACAGATAAATTAGCACCAATTAGAGACATTTTTGAAGAATTCAATTTAAATAGCAAAAAAACCTATACCATATCTGAGTATGCAACATTAGATGAGCAACTTTGAGGAACTAGAGCCCGCTTTGGATTCAAGCAATTTATAAAATCAAAGCCTGCTAAGTATGGAATAAAAGTTTTTACCGTTGCAGATTCAAAATCATTTTATGTAAAAAACATGGAGATTTATTGTGGGAAGCAACCCGAAGGTCCATTCAATATTTCTAACAGCTCAAGTGATGTCGTGAAGAGACTAGTTACCCCGATCAAGAATACTGGCAGGAATGTTACATTCGATAATTGGTTCACCAGTATTCCTCTTGTTGAATATCTTTTGAAAGAGTGTAAGTTGACAGCAGTTGGGACACTAAGAAAAAACAAAACTGAAATCCCTCCATCGTTCATTCAAACCAAAAATAAAGTTGTACATTCAAGCCAATTAGTATTTAGCAAATCCGGGCTCACATTGCTTTCATATGTTCCCAGAAAAGGCAAGGTTGTTCTCTTGGTGTCTTCAATGCATCATAAAATGGAAATAAATGAGGCATCGGGGGAAAAATTGAAGCCCGAAATCATATGTTTTTACAATGTTCTTCATAATTAATTGGTTGATAGTCATCAATTATAAAACATAATTACTCATCTTGTCGCCTCTACAGACATCTTTTATATTGTCTTAGTGGCGGTGATCTAAGATGAGTAAAAACATGCGATTATATTAAAATAATTATGTACAGTAATATTAAAAAAATTATACTCACATAACACAAATTAAGATTTTGGAGGCATATTCTCTCTGTTGCCAAAGGTTCTTTGGAAGAAGCCTTTTCTTTTGATCTTGGGCGATTCCTAAAAGAGCAACAAACATTTAAATCAGGGTACTAAATAATAAGAGTTTCTCTGAGGGAGTGCTGTTTATTTTGGCATACATTATGTTGGGGTGCAACATATACAGCATTATGTTAGGGTAAAAATATAACAAAAAATGAAAATATTTAAAAAGCTTGGAGTGAAAAGAGTAAATTGAAAATAATAACTTTTATCTTGAATTAATGATGAGACTGAAAATAGGTAGAAGGATACTAATGAAGAGATATGCCATGTTGGTTAATGCTTAATAAGCTAGCTATGAACGTGTAGAAAACAAATATTCTACATTTCAGTAAACATTGCTCACATTCTTGACGAGTGATCTCAATTAATAATCGTGATATCTTATCAGTCGCCATGATAAAGTTTTTAGGATTGACTTTGGATAAACGCCTTCACTGGTTCAACCATATTAAAGAATTGAGCAAGAAGCTAAAATCGCTTTGCTTCTTATTAAAATGTGTTAAAAAATATCTTCCAATGGAAACTATTATTAATATACTATGGATATTTCCATAGTCGGTTAACTTATGGTATTATTTGGCATTGTGGGAACTACAAAAATCATATTTTAAATTTAAATTGCAAAAGAGAGCAATAAGATGTATATACAACAGAAAGTTGAGAGACTCATGTCATCAACTTTTTAAGGTGTCAAAAATAATGACATTTCCCTCAATATATATGTACCAAACTATATTGTATGTGAAACAAAACATGAACTTATTTTTCAAAAATAGCATAACACATAATCATAATAAAAAGTCCGTCACGCAGGGGCTGCGTAAACTAAGCAGATTTCCCTCTTGAAGTTAAGTAAAAGATATATATACATACTGATAACACAACACCACTGAGAATAAATACAAACAGAAATAAGAAATGTATCAGCCAATTTCAATAACCTGCCTACAGGAAGCGTTAGGTTAAAAATGTAAACAAAGAGGTCTGCCCGCCTCACACCGGAAAGAAAAACATTACTGAAATATATCAGAATATAACATATTAATTTCATTGACAACTATTTACTATATCTAGTACTGTAATTAATAATGAGTCAAAATAATTGTTATCTCTATCAATCAAAGTTTAGTAGTCCAAAACCTTAAGACGGGGAGGGTCTCTTGAATACAATTTTTGGTATTTAAACTTCGAAAAATGTGATTTATTATGTAGCAGAGTATTGTTTATGTAACATGAGTAGAAGTGGCGGTTTGCTGATAGCTGAAAACTGAAAAATGCAAATATCTCGGTTAATATACAAGATAGTGAATAAATGTATATAACAATATTTGTATATTGAATTTTCAATAAGATTGATTCTATACAATTTTTCGATCCGACGCATAATAATGGAGATATTTTGATTTTTCGAAAATCCTCCCCTCTAAACCCCCCCTCCCCCTGGCCCGATTTCAGCCGTTAACAAACTTAATCTTTCTTTTTAGATAAAACGACTAAATATCCAGTTTGGTAACGATTAAACAATAATTGTGACTGCTATATCCGCTATTAGCCTAAAGTCTAAGTTGGGTTAGTAGTAATATACATACGAAGTTTCATAAAATTCGGTTCAGCCGTTTATGCGTGAAAAGGTAACAGACAAATATATATATATATATATATATATATATATATATATATATATATACAGTTTTGAACGGACCTCATTTTCGTCATCTCCTGGGTAGGATCGATGAACATTTGAAGAAAAATTTCGAAAATCCCGTCATGAGTACAACCTCAATAGCTGATTTCTCTTAAGGGAAATCTGCTAAAACAAGATAGAGGAATATGCTCCAAGCCCCAACCACAATCATAAATATTTCAAGAAAAGCTTATCATTTTCAAGAGAAAAACTAACACACGCCCGAATGTATCAAATCTATTAAAAAATACTTTTTGTTTAAAAATTAACTAAAGAACTTCATGGATGATGGTTGTTTTCACACACAGGATGAATACTTTCAAAAATGTTAAATTATTAAATAAACTACTAAATATTTGACATAAATATCGGTCTAAAATAAATTTGTGCTGAGGTACATTGTCTCTATAAGCTGGGGGAGTTGCTCAGCATTTATAAAGCTTGTCATCCTTCAATAAATTTGCATGCCAGCAAATAAAATAATGTATGTATTAGAGTTGTAAAAAATTGTGCATATTTAGAGTTGTATTAAGATTGCTAATGAAACTAATTTATTGTATATAATTATTTAAATTGATGAATTTTATACTATGTACTCTCAAAATTTGATCTATTTTTTTTTAACAAATGTATTATATAAGTATAAATTTAATTCCAATAATTTTTAAAGAATTTAATTGACATATTAGAAAAATTTTTAGAGAAAAACAAATGGCGTATCCTATTATGTTATGATAACATTTAATGGAAATAAAACATTTCATTTCATGTTTATTCATTTAACTTATTACCTTAAATTACTGAGTCAATTCTAGGATAAATATATAAATTTCAGATCTTTGGATTATCTATCAGAGTACACAATGTAACTTACTAATGAGAATTATCAAAGTAGAAATACCAATCTCCAAGAAATTAACTGTGAGAAATGGCCCACCTGTATTTGCTTAGGTTTAGATAGATGGATTGAGCCAAACAACTGGCTGAGCCGACTCCTTCCGTGGCTGACATTTCCATTCTGCTCCCTCAAACCCCTGCGCAGCTCCAGCCTCTCATTACCCTGACACAAGTACCAAACACACAAGACAAAAAGTAGCGGCAAATAAAATATCCAATAAAGAATCTCAACAACTCTACAAAATATATTGAGACTCACGGGAAGAGAGTGCCTCGCTGCGTTAATGCTTGGGGTGGGTGGTCCAGGCTTTCTGTACGTTATCTGTAAAAAATAATTGCACTTTTTAATTAAACATTACTAGAAAATGTATATTAATCACTAATAAAATAGTAACTAATATGGATTATACAACCAATTTAGTACCATACTGGCAACTTAATCTTATCGGTAAAATCAATGTCTCTCATGATCTCTCACATTCTTTCAAATCGAGAGATTTGTATCTCATCATCATCATTGTAATGGATTTTCCAGACAATTGAGATATTTTTTGGTTGATAGAAAAATATATAGTTCAGAAATTTATTAAATATATGGCATATTTTTTCTAGAATTATAAAACTTTTACCAGTATAAGGCAAGCTTATTTATCCAAGTAAATAACAAAGAAATTTGTATACCTGAAATGCATCTACTATATCAATTTTGGTTTGGAAATCTTCTTACTCAAAAATTGTCCAAGAGCTTGTAACAATAACTGACTGTAAGGCAGTAGCAGAAGGGGCAGTCAAATAGGGTGGATGTTCTATTCCAACATGCAGTCAACCCAGCATTCATTGATTGTGGGTTCCTATCAAAGTTTTTAAACAACTAAACAAAGTGATTTTATTCTTTGGATTTCGGGTAAAAGATAAGGTGTAGTATAAGATTTATTAAATTAACATTAAGGATTAACATTATGCTTACACAATTGGAATTGGCCTGTATTATTTTTTCAGATAACAACACAAAGGAATGTTCAAAAAAAAATCCTATGCAGGGAAACTACGTAGGTTTCTAACATACTCAAATGAAACATAGATGAATTTAATTTATTTAGCTCTTAATAAGAAACCTATGAAAACAAGATTTAAAATTTAAGCTATAAATTTAGTTTGGATCCCCCTTTGTCTCTGTAGGAAGTCTAAGTGAAAATAGCCGCTTATAATAGTAAAATGTGGATTTCTACCAAAGAAACCAAAATGCCCTTGAAGCAATATTGCATGTATGGCAAGCCTGATGTTTTTAATACAGGACTTGCAGCAGATGTTAATTTACGTTAATTATTATTGGTATTCATACTATGGATGAGAATAATATAAATCTCAAGTGAGTAAAAACTTGTTTATATTTTACATTTATGATATCCTGTAATTCGTATAATGTACATTTCTTCAGATCAACTTCTTATATATATATAACTCTAAGGTTCATCTGATTTTCTATATAAATTTGCCAGGGATAATTTGTTTCCACATTTCAGACCAGGTTCTTAAAACAAAGGCATCAAAACTGAAAATCTTGTATAACATATTAATTGTAAACTTGTAGCTAGGGTATTGGGGAAGAGGTGCGAGGGAGGGAGGGGGAAGGGGGGGAGGGAGGGGGAGCGAGGGAGAGGGAGGGGGGAGAGAGAGAGAGAGAGAGAGAGAGAGAGAGAGAGAGAGAGAGAGAGAGAGAGAGAGAGAGAGAGAGAGAGAGAGAGAGAGAGAAGTTATCTTACCGATCCCTTCATCTTCCTTGGCTTCCCAGGTGGTGGCATGCATCTCTCACTGTCATCATCTTCTCGTCTTGTTGACTGAAACAAATTATCTATTAAACTAAAAAAAAAAAAAAAAAAAAATGAAACATGAAAGTTATAGAGAGTAGATTAAAGTATTGTTCCCTTAAGGGAAGTCTGCAAAAGTGTAGTATCAAGCATTATTCCACCACCATTTTCCACAAATGCTTATTTCTTTGGGATATTTCATTACTTCCTTGATATAAGGGCTGCAATCTGACCATAATTCCTGTAAGCCATAAGTTATATAAGAATGAAATGACAATTGGCCTGTTGAGGAAAAACTTCTATTTTATAAATACAAATACACAATTCAGAAAATATGCTTAACAAGTATATAACTGTATGAATTATTTGAAACTTCACTACTATTCATTTAATTCATCATTGTAACCTACATTTTTTTTTGTATATTGTTTTAGTTTATAAATAATTAATTCAGTGCATTTTTAGTTAGTGTTAAAGAAAATTGTTCTGTCAAATTTCAAACACATGTTATGTAACAAATTGAAATTAAATTATATATAAAATAACTAAAATGGCAAATGCATTTATATAGATATGATGATACCCTTCCCATTGTGCACTATAAATCTCAAGTCCAATTTACTAATAACATACAAAAAATATGCAGAAGAGAATAAAATAAATTAATAAAAAAGGCAGTCGTTGACAGAAATAATGTCAGAATTATTTACCTTCATTATTTTAATAAAACTTCTATCAATAAGGAAAACTAAACAGCTGCAGATTCCCTAGGAAATTGTTCTATATTGCATATATTCAACCCTCTCATTAAGCAATAATGAAGAAGTAAACAAAAACTGTTCTACAAGAACTTTCATTGATCAATATTCTGATATATCTGTCTAGGCACATAAAACCAATTGTCATGCAGAGATAAATCAATTAAAAAAAGAAACAGAATTTAATTGTGATGTTTAATGATAGTTTGCTACATATAAATTGACAGTTGGTAAGAAAATGGCTGAGAGATGATGAGCAGAGGTTTACTATGGGGCACCATAGAGGTAGGCACTGACACAGCATAGAACTCATAGACAACTGTTGTCTAATAAACAAGGAACAGGAGTCCAGTCATGATACTGCCTAGTCCTCTCACATCAAAACCAAACTAGTCAAAGCATTTCTCACTATCGAGTTCCTTTGTGGAAAGATGCTTCAAAATTGCTAAGCAAAAAAAGAGGCATTGGCATGGACTATTCATGGATGCCAACCTATTAGATAAGGAACAGGGAGTCAGCATAGCCTAGTACTGTCACAACAAATAAGGCTAGAGAAATTAATGTCTCAATCAATTTCTTAAGATTGTTCAAGATTTAATTTGTTTATATATATATATATATATATATATATATATATATATATATAATATATATATATATACTTATATATTATATATATAATATATATATAATATATAAGTGTTGTGATTTCATTAGACAAAATATAAACGGAGTAAATTTATGAAATCTTGGTGGGTTTAGTAAAAATATTTTTTTAAATTTATAATAGACCTTTATTAAAAATTGATTCCCCCTTTGGAGAAAATATTCATATAACTAAGTCTTTAAAAATATAACAAAAAGAAAGTGTCTTTTGAACTGTCAAATAAAATGCAGCCAAACATTTTGTTTATATTTAATAGGAGTACAAGGAATTCACGTGGTGCCCACATCAGATTTCTTTATTAAACCTTTGATAACTTCTAGACATTTCAACAACTAAAATTTTCAATAACATTAATATATTTTTAATTTGCTCAAAAAAGTTTATAAAATATATTACACAAATTTTTGATTTTATTATAAATAATTAAATATTTTTTTAAAATTTGGGATAGAATTTGTTTTATTAGAATCCTTAAAAAAACCTATTCTATTCTTCAAAATGGCATTGCCCTTAATGATGTTCAGTTTAAAAAGTTCCTTTAATCCATCTTGAGGAAGGTTCATGTTTAGAAATTCAAAATAGAGTTTCTTCTCTCAGCAAGCAGCTGTGGAGTTTAATAGTTTCTGTAAGTTAGGTGAGTGGGGGGGGGGGGAGCGGGAGTAGGGGACCAGACCTCTGACAAATGCAAGGAGTATTATTGGGTCAAAAAAATTCAAAGAAGAGTAAACATATTATTTGTATTAAAACTTTAAATACTGGCGCTGATTTGATTTCATTTTGTAATAAACTCTAAACTTTTGTCAGTGAATGGAAATTACTTTAACATAAATAATTTTCCTTTCGAACCCATCCCATCAAATTCCACTCAGAACCAAATGAGAAATAAAATTCTCAACTTAGGATAAAACAAAAAATACCCAAAGTTATCGTGAAATTTTTTTTAAGTTTTGCTAAACACAATTACATAAAATATAAAACAATGAGATTAAATATACCTCAGCAGGGCAGGAGAGTCTATCGATAGGAGAAGGTAGTCTACAGATTCCAGCTTTTAAATCTTCAAGGCACTGATCATTAAATTCTTCATCCTCAAGATGGTGTCCATCAGGAATATTTAAATCATTAGTAAACGTTCCTGCTTGAAAGGTCCTTTTTGTTGTCACAGTCACAAGTTCATCAACATAGCTTCCAGCTTCTACTCCTCTATAAAAATGGTAAAGAATATGATGAGTGCAAAGCAAACTGTATTTCACATAATAATTTCTTTTTTCTCACTGTATTATCGATTGTCAAAATAAATTAAAAAAAAATTTTAAAAATACATGTACCCAAAAAATTAAACTAAATAAAGAAATGAAAAGTTGAACCTTTCATTGAAGAATACTTAGGAGGAGTAGTCATTTGCTACATCCGACACCCAAGTACACTCGGGAGGCAGGCCTGTTTGCTACAGATGATTCCAGAGTATATACAACAAAGGCGCTTATTAGACAAATACAACACTCTAGAACAGGGGTGAGCAAATTTTTTAATCAACTGGCCAATTTAAATTTTAAAATTTTTTGGCAGCTGTACAGAAAAAAATATTTACATATATATAATAACAATATATTCAGTGAATACAGTCGATAAAATAAATTCAATTTTAGAAATGATTGGCAGGCCGCATAAACATGTTTAAAGGGCCGCATGTTGCTCATCCCTGCTCTAGAAAACTCGGGATAATTCATATTATACTTAAGAGGATAATATCTGATCATTGCCAAGTAAGATCATTTTAGAGCTTCTTGCTAGATGGTGTTGGCACTACTTCAACAATTAAATAGGTCTCCAATGTCACTAATTGGATCTTTGTTATCTTAACCGATGTTGTCGCATTGCAACCCTTTTTGTCATTTCAGTTCTGTCTTACCAACAGTAAGATACCTTGTTTTGAAAATACTTTAACTTTACTCAGAATAGACTGAATATATTTCAAACTCTCAGAGGGAAGTTGAATCGTAACCAGGCAGCGATAGCAATGTGTGACAATTGTCTTAATGCCTCTAAAACCAACAAATAAGTTCCAATATTTTTCTTTTGCACATCAGCAACTACATATCTAACTTTACAACTAAATTAATAGGAATAATAAATAATCTTGTGAGAAGGATGATTTTTATTTTCCTTTGAAAAATAGTAGACAACAAAAAGTACATTTAGTATAAAATAAATCTACTCACCCAAGCCACATAAAGGAATGTGAGTCTTGGACACCTCTATTAGATAATTGCTGTTCAGAGAGCATTGTCCTAGTTTTCCGTAGCTGTGATCGAAGAGCTTCCGATTCCTGCTGAGCCAGAAGAAGCCTATCGCTTGTCTCCCACAGCTCGCTGCTTAAATGTTCTATGTGAAGGCAATCCTTCTTAACCTGAAGAGTAAATAGAAGAAATAACAATAGTTCTGTAAACATTTATGAAATCTACATGTTGGATAATCATCACGTACTTTCCCCTTGAGCTGTTCAATTTTATTCGAATATTCTTCAATAGCCTTCTGAAGTTTTTCATCATACTCGGCCTTCTGTAAAATTAAAACAAACAATATTTAATAATTTTCTAGTCCATGCCTTAGAAGTGAACTTGATTTCTTTATATTGATGTTGCCAAATGGCAAAAGAGCATATAAATAAGGAACTTGAGCAAAGAGACACACTCAAAGCTAGAATATTCCAATAAAATAAATAATTTGAAGGAGAGATGATTAATTAATGTACTGTTTCTAATTTATTACAATTTTTGGGTATTTTTATTCAAAACTCTTTATTATCTATGCTACTGTTATAGTTAAATGATGGGGCTCAGGTTAGCCATGTGAGTTAAAGTGATGGCCTTAATCTCACAACGTAAAACCTAGAGTGGAGAGTTCCATTCCCAGCTGGGCAATATGGATTTATTTAGTAACGAACTCATTAAATTAAATCCTTAGTCCCAACCTGGTTAGAAAAGGGTAGTAAACTATAGATTACCTGTCCCAATTAGCGGTAGTAGCAAAAAGAGGAAGTTAATAAACAATAATAATATTTAAACGAATATCAGGAAAGGAGAACACATGATTCAATTTGTTAGGTTATGACCATAATTATAAAATTATTGCTTTCAGTAGTGCCATCATAATAAATTAACCTTACAAAATGAATTAGTATATATTTGTCAGAATAGTTTTCTCAGGGATATTTTATTAAGTTATATGCTCCGAAAAATCGCACACCTGTATAGAGGTGTTATAGAAAATGTTGCAATACAACCATCAATATTTATAATGTAAATGGTTAAATTGTTGCAAACCGCTTACTGTTGGAAAAAGTTTTACATTTGTTTATTAATGGACAAGAAACTTCACAACAAAGTTTTGCAAAAATGAATTTGGATTGTCAAACAGAAACACCACCAATCGAAAGAATTATACAGGGAAAAAGTCGTTCTCCTTGTAAACCCACTGATAATATGCAGAGGGCTTCAAAAAGAAAAAAAAAAAAAAACACGAAACACCATTATCCTGTTTGCTTGTCCAACCAGGATAATGGTTTTGGAACCCAGTGGGTGTTTGCAGGAGTGTTTAAGGAAAGTCGTGAAGTTTTGTATGCGTGATATTCAGGAGAGTTGCAATAATTTTGAAGGAATGGATTAAAGCTTCAATTCGATATGAGGCATGTTCAGTTCAGAAATAACAATGGGTCTGGAACTCGGAGAACCCAGATAAGACTCCTACTTCTAAGTGTTCATTTTGAATTGAATTCGGCATTTGATTTCCTACAATTGTAGTTTGGTACATTTTTTTCTCTAACTTTGATTTACCAATATATTTGGACTTTTTGAAATTGTTAGCCTTCAATAAACCCCCACTCTTATTCATTCCATATTAGCAATAAGCCAATACATCACAAAATATCTTATTTCAAGCCTAAAATTACTGTTTTTATCAGACAAGGAGTGGGGATTTGGAGAAGGCACAAAATCAAAAATTCTAAAATCTTCTTTATATGACTGGAATAGAAAAAGTCTGTCACGCAGGGGCTGCGTAAACTAAGCAGATTTCCCACGTGAAGTATTACAATAGAGAAATCTGCCTAATAACAACGGCAGTAGTGAGGAATCTCTAAACCTATACACGAAGGATGAATAGTTACGGCAACGGCCGCCAGAGCTCTCGCATAGCCCACTCCTGTCGACCGCACACACAATACAAATGCAATTATCTCGGTTAATATTCAAGATACAGAATAAATGTATAGAACAAAATTTATAGTAAATTTAATTTGCAATAAGATTGATTCTATACCATTTTGCGATCCAACGTATATTAACGGAGATATTTCGAATTTTCAAAAATTCCCCCTCCCACTGGTCCGATTTCAGCCATTAACGAACTTGATCTTTCTTTTTACATAAAACGATTAAATATGAAGTTTGGTAACGATCAAACAAAAATTGCGACTGCTAGAGTGGTAACAGACAAATATATATATACAGTTTTGAATGGACCTCATTTTCGTCATCTCCTGGGTAGGATCGATGGACATTTGAAGAAAAATTTCAAAAATCGCGTCATGAGTACAACCTCAATAGCTGATTTCCCTTAAGGGAAATCTGCTAAAATATCAATCTTGTTGAAAATGTGATGTACTATGATTGTTGTTCTATCTGTTTCTAATCTTAACTCAAATATTTATCAACATTTTAGTACTTTTCATTCAGCTTTCTTTTCAATTAAAGCAACTATATAAATAATACCTCAGGCTTAGCTTTAATTTCAATTGCTGTTTAGATAGGCGTCTTGTTAAGAGAATAGGGCGTGGTGTTTTCAGTGTGGTATTGAAGAGATGGGGCAACACCTACACGACAGACATTTTTATTTAGTATATTTGTTTTCCAACCTATTTCACCCATCATTACTTATCATATTTCTAACAATGCCCTGGATACATCATCATACCAGGACTAGTTTTATCTCAGCTAACTATGGTAAAAATCCTTTACTGTCAAAATATAATGTCCATAGTAACTTAAGTATTAAATAATCACTTCCTTATACATAAAAATGTCCTTTCCGTTAGGTCATTTTCTTGTGCCAATGCAGCATGAAGTGATGATTAAGTGAATATTCGCAGAATCATATTAGATATCTGAATGTTCACATTGGAGTTACAACTAATGAAGTCATTTCCTTTATACAAATACATAACTTTTTGAATTTTGTACTTCACTCCTCTTATAATACAGCACTAAATCTAAATGATTTGGCAACCAGAAGTCTGAAGTTGTAATTTAAAAAAAAAAAATCAAAACAAACTTTTTAGTACTGAAATATATATTCTTAATAATGTTAATATAAAAACCAATAGTAATAGACATATTGTAAAATTTATGTTTACGCATCCAATTAAGCCCATAGTCCTACAAGCAACAGTAAAGAATCAAATATATCCTGATGTCTACTTTATATAATTATGAAGAAAATTCTCAACTCTTTTCAGTCATCCTGTTACTATATATTAAAAGTACTATTTGAAAGTATAGGGTAGTTCCATAAGTTCGTTCGGTTTCTGGAATGTGTAATGAAACAATGGTTTTGAAACCAAGAAGCAATGTTATTCAATAATGTATAGACCATTTTTATTGTTGACCTCTTGCCATCTTTCCAACAACTTTAGAATTCCGCTCTCGTAAAACGTCTGGGACTTAGAAGTGAAAAACCCATTGAGATATGTTTTTACATCTCTTTAAACAGTAAACAACTTCCCATTGAGGCTGTTTTGGAGGAACAGGTGGAAGTCCAATGGACCAAAATCCCAGCCAATTTGCCATAATTTCCGCTATGTGTTTATTACAAGTGACTCTGGCATTGTCATGGTGAAAAACAATTTGCAATTGACCACTTCTGAGTGTTTCTGTCGCAATTGTGCTTCGTTAGATGTGTGCAGTAGACCTTCGAATCTATCATCTTCTCTTGAGGAATTCGCTTATAAGACAGCACACCATAACAACCCAACATATGGACAGAAAAATCTTTTTTGGATGTAAGCCGCCGCCTTCAGGGTGGCTCACCACCAGTTTCCCACGATCTCTGAAGCACTACATTTTCATAAATAATCCTCTTTTCATCGCCCATCACTAATCATTTAAGATATAGATCTCTTCCATGCTGGTGCTGGAGAGAGTTAGATTGATATGACAGTCAGTTTGTGGCACCCGAATATCGAGGTGGAACACATAGCCAGAAATGCCATAGGAGATGCCTATGAATGGTCTCTAAACCTATTCCTATTGTTTCCAAAAATTTTCGTACCTGTATCAACTTATTTTCCTTCAATAGCGCCTTGATGTCACACGAATTAACCTATTGGCCGACCACTACGGGGTGAATAATCCATACATGAATCTCCAGAACGAAACTTGACAAAACATTTCTATACAGTACATTCTGTTACAGCTTCATCACCATACAGGACGCATACCTTTCAGTGGGCCTCTGCAGCTTGCTTGCCTTTTTTGAAATAAAAAAGCAAAATATGCCAGAAATGCACTTTGTTCTGTGGCATGTTCACCATACTTTAGTAGAAATAGAACTAATTCCCATAAAACCAAACATAGTATAGATTCAAAGAGTGGACTTAGACCTTTGTGATAAGTATTATTAAGATCAGATAAGTTAAGGAGAACCGGAACAATATTTAAAAACAATTCACATTACTGGCAAAAACTGAACAAACTTATGGAACCACCCTATAGTATTGATTTGGAAGTCAAAAGTTTGCATTCCTTGCACAAAAACAACTTTTATTATTTACATATCCTTAAAAAACCAATAGTAAGGAAGGTACTAACAAATGTAAGTTTTGACTTCAAAGTATTCCCTCACTCCTGGTAAGAAAACTGTAATCCTAAATATACAGTCTTTGTTGTTCTTTGGGATAAAACACACAAAAATATAAAATTTTAAAGGACATTATTTAAGAATATTGAAGCTATTAAAGTAACAAATGAGCAGACAGGCAATTATTTTATCTGGATGCCAATATTAAAAGGAGTAGCCTAAATCTAAAAATAAACATGAATCCTTACAAAATTTAAATTGAATATCAGACAAACCTTTTAAATGTACTTTTTTACAAGTTTAAAATAAAAGCAGTTTTATGTGAAACTAATGGTAAGTTATTAATGATCTAAATTGGAACAGGAAGAATGGGGCTTTAGAACAAGAATAAAATATATACTCTAGATATATCTGGAATTGAGAATTGTATTGAAAAATATTAAACAACCAACCTAATTGAATGTTATTCCGTGTAATTCAGACAATTTTAGCCTTTGCCCATTGTCATATGACAGTGAGAAGAGGTGATATAGATCTACACCATACTAATAAGCCTTTCCAACCATTTGTCTAGTGACAAGATGTGGCCTGTGGTCGATCATCCTGGGCAAAAGCTACTCCGACGACATTAATATTATGAATAGCTACTAAGTCTTCTGGTATTAACCACATCATACGAACATTTTACTAATTTTCCTACTGGCCCAAGGTATCTTTAAATCATAACTAGATTCTGAGTCGAGTAAAAAAAAGGAAGCAAGAAAGAATAGTGAAAAATGGGTAAAAACATCATGGCATGACGGTTGATACCAGAATAATTAGATAACCATGACTCGGTTATGGTAGAAGACGCGAAAAATAATATTTTTAATTTGAATGGAATTAACCTCCTTCAACTGAAGATAGGAACAATGATGAATAAAGGAAAGGAATTCTACAAAGTTTCTGGAAGTATTTTTTGGCAGTGAGTCAGATATCAAATGCTTTATTTACATTTACAATCTGATTGACTTAACTCAGTTGTTTGATTGAGTTAATTATTTTTATTAATTAACAATTATTATTTGTAGTTCTTCATTAAGTACCTTTCCTCATTTCTCTTTTTCTATTAATAGAACTTGGGAGGTATAAAGTCTCGGTTTACAACAATCTACTCTTATATCACGTAAGATTTGAAAAATAAATTTTGGAGAGAATCCTGGAGTATAAATGGGAGATGTGGTCATTAAACATATATGCCTGTATCTCAAAAAGTAAAGGCCTGACGAAAACAATATTTGATAATTCTGTTTTTTTTTTTTTGTTTTTTTATTATTATTATTATTTTTTTATTACAAGAGGGAGGTAGAGAGTGTATAGTGTATTAGGACGTGTGTTAAGGGAAATCAGCTATTGAGGTCGTACGCGATTTTCGAAAATTTCTTCAAATGTCCATCGATCCTACCCAGGAGATGACAAAAATGAGGTCCGTTCAAAACTATATATATATATATTTGTCTGTTAACACTCCAGCGGTCGCAATTTTTGTTTAGTCGTCACTAAACTCGGTATTTAATCGTTTGATGTAAAATCAAGTTCGTTAATGACTGAAATCGGACCAGTGGGAGGGGGGGGGGGGTTTAGAGGGGAGGATTTTCGAAAATTCAAAATATCTCCGTTACTATACGTCGGATCGAAAAAGTGTATAGAACCAATCTTATTGCAAATTAAATTTACTATAAATATTGTTATATACATTTATTCTCTATCTTGAATATTAACGGAGATATTTGCACTTTTATTAACTGTAACGGACGAGCTATGGTTCCCGCCAAAAGCTAATTCGGTAATTTCTGTAACTGATCGGCACTTGTATGGAGATTTCTCTATTGTATAACTTTACGTGGGAAATCAGCTTAGTTTACGCAGCCCCTGCATGACGGACTTTTTATTTTATGATCTACTAAGTTGGATAAATGGGCGCTTCAGGACATTTTTCAACTAAAATATAATATTTTCCAACACTCAAATGATGTTTACTCAGTTTGTTATCAGATGATTTAATATTACTTTTGAAGTCACTTTATTTTAAAATAGTTTTTGTTTCTCTTTCTTCTTTATTCTAAACTTCTAACTGATTTTGTCTTAGTTTAGAGTGGACAACCCAAACAAATTAAAATAAATGAACTAGAAAAACAATAGAAATTTGATACAGACTTTAAATTCATGTTTTAAAACAAAAATTATTACAAGGAAAATATATTTAATTTAATTTTCTGAAGCTCTTCTTTGTTTTTGCTTAATTATAGTTCAATTAGTATAACTTCAAAAGCTGTTTTTTTTTTTTTTTTTATTTTTAAACAGAACAATATGCTAAAATTCAAGCTCTTCTTCAAACTTCTTTGGTTGACTATATGATTATTGAGGGCATAAGCAGTGAAATTAATCAATGTTATATACAAGGTGATAAAATTAAAATAACTTTTTTTTTATAAATATTGTTTTAAAAATAAAACGGGAGAAACTCTGCATAATAAATTTATTTATGATCTGTTTTTTTACCATATTTTTTTGAAGTTCAAAAATTTGTTCATCAACAGCTTGTTTCAAATTTAACTCAAAATCACACTGCTGGGCAGTCAGTTGGCTCTCCTCTTCCAGTAGCTTCTTTTCCCTCTCATTTGTTTTACCCAAAGCATCAGCTTGATTGACACTGGAAATCGAAATAAGTGGTGTTTATTCTGTCCTTGGACTAAAAATGAAAAATCATAAACAATTATTTACTCACCTTTCAGAATGAATTGTTGATAAATTTGACAGTTTTCTTTCGAGAATATTTTTTTCATGCTGATAGAGGTTTACATTCTGCTGTAAGAAATCCACTATTTCCATTCTTGCTTTCAGATCTTGTTTTAGAGCACTGACTTCAGATTCCAAATCAGAAATAAATTTATTTTTTGAATTAATTAACTCATTTGCTTGTTCGAGTTTTAATAATGTGTCCTGTAATTTGATCATGTTGTTTTCATAATCACTTTCAATTTTTTTCAATTTATCCTGAAAAACTACGTTTTCATTTTTCCAACATTCAATAGCATTTTTCCCTTTATTAGTTGCTAAATCATCAAGTTTTGTCAAATACATATCTAGTTCTGCAGTTTTTTCCGAATTTTCAGCCTCCAATTCATTTATGACTATTGTTAAATGATTTATATTTTTTTTATTATCTTTCAATTTTTCTTTTATAAAATCTATGAACTCAATAACTTCTTGCAAACCAGGATTACCTCTAAAAATGCATGTATCCAATTCTAAATCAATTTTTAAAAACTTATCCCTCAGGACTTTCCTTAGCTCTTTCAACTCATTATCTGCTATCTCAAATTTTTTAATTTTCTTAACTATTTCATGATTTAATCTTTTTTCATTGAATTCTAGATTACTGACTCTAGATTTTAAGTGAGCTATAGTGTTTCTACACGATTGAAGTTCCCTATTCGCTTCTATATTTTTGTCAGAAAGAAACAACAATCGTTCATGAAGTTCTTTGTTAAGTGATTCCTTGTCATTGATTTCACTTTTCAGTTGTTCAATTTGATCGGAGAAATCTGCAAGTTTTAATGTTTTCAATTCGAGCGATTCATGGAGGGCAATCAGCTCTCGAGCGAGTTCTTCATTAGCAGTATTCCCATGGGAAACTTTCTGCCTCCATTCGTATGCAGAATCAAATAATCGATCATTCCTAACACATTCTCCATGAAGTTGTTCTTGCAGTTTTCTTACCTCTTTATTTAAATGGTCTACTGTTATCATTAATTGTGCAATTTCTCTGTCTTTCGAAAGATTTATTTGATTGTAATCACTTTCTAAGGCTTGTAATTCTAACTTTTTATCCTCGAGGAAACTAGTTAGAAAATTGTTTTCATCTTTATAGAATTCAACTGAGTTACTTTTTTCACTCAGTTCAGATTTTAAATTGTTAATTTCATCTTTAAATTCTTCGCACTGTAAATTGTAATCTTTGACTAATTTATTCATTTTCTCTCTTAGATCCGCAATTCTTTCTTCGTCAAAAGTCCTACTACTAATTAACAACTTAATTTGGTTATTCTTTCTAGTGAGTTCCTCTTTTAATTTTAAATAGTCATCACATTTACCGTAAAAATCGATTTGTAATGCAGAAAAGTTTTCTTTCAGTCTTAAACAGTCTGGACAGGCTCTAATTACTTTAGCATTCGATTCTTCTTCCAATGCTTTAATCTTTATCTTCAAATCTTCTATTGTCTTTTCATCAGCGCTTTTTGTGACTAGGAGACATTCGATTTCGTTATTCTTTTCTTCAAGAAGTTCTGTTTGCATTTTCAATTCTTCCTGAAGTTCAGAATACTTAATATCTACTATTCCACCTAAAGATTCACAATCTCGAAGCTGAAAGCTGTCATCTTCAACGGGTTTCATTTTTTCATATAAAATCACACTCTGCTCCTTTAAAAAAAATGAATTAAATAAGATATACAAATAAATTATACCATTTCAAGGACAAGGAATACGAAAAGTCAAACACCAGTAGACAAAAATACAAATATTTGATATACAATTTCTTAAAGTATTTAACCTTCCACAAGCAATACTAATAATGTATCTATCTATTAGATCAGATCCAGTTGCTTGAATTTTTAATGAAACCTATTTTTTTTTTAATATATTTTATTAACGGAAATAGAGATAGAAACAAAAGCATGTATGTAAACTTTTAACAATAAAAAAATAGCCAATAACAATGAATTATAATAGGAACTTAAGGACTCCAAAATTGATCCTTGACAACCTTTTATTCACAAGAAAAAGAAATAGGGAACTTTCAAGGACTTAATTTGGGGCTGTAAAATATGATTCACAAGAGTATTTAAGAATCTCAGGACCTTCAAATTTCCATAAACTAAAATAAGAACTAAAGCAAAAATTAGTTGTGAAAATTTTGTAATAATTTTCATACACATACATCTTTTTACAGTAGTGTATTTTTACAACTTTTTTGAGTCATGTATCGATATTATCAGCTGAGTGTTGTGATGCACCTTCGTTAGTGTTAGTCTTGACGTGACCTCCGACGTTCTAAGGTCTTCTAATCTTTATACAAATGTGTATTTTTCCTCAAGTGGCGTCCATGGAGAGCAATGAGGAAAATGTTCTGAAAAGAACAATTTAGAGGAAAATAAATAAGTGAAGTAGTTCACTTGTTATTTTATTTTATCCATCAACGAAGGCTATTTTTATGAAACGCTGTAAATGTGTGAAGTTATAAAACATTCGTCACGCAGGGGCAGCGTAAACTAAAACGAACTACAGCCATACAGACGATGCTTGAAAATCTTGAGATATGGGTTTCTCTTGTTTCCAGATTATAGATGCATTATCCTGCATAGGAAAGAACCCCTTCTTATTACATATCTTCCCATAATCATCTTATTGATGCGGAAAACTACAAGTAGACCAATAAAACTATTATTTATATCAAATTAGTTTTTTTGGCATCCCCTCTCTCGAATATTTTGACGACTGACCTCTGAATTAGAGTATGTACGTAGGTCGTCCAGAAAGTAAAGAACATTTTAGCATGGTTAAATAAAAACAGGTGCTAGGACAGGGCCTAGTGATTACTATCTGTTTCCAAAGTTGAAGACATTTTTAGGTGGAAAACAGTTTGGAAATGACAATGAACTTAAAGAGCAGTGACAACATGGCTCAAATCGTTCACGGCTGAAGAGTATAACGTCGGAATAGAAAAACTAGCCCCATGCTACAACAAGTGTCTCGAAAACAACGGGGATTACGTAGAAAAGTAGAATAAGGTACTGTGGCATTGTAAATAAAGTTTGGTGTTGATATCTTTTGTTTTTATTTAACCATGCTAAAACGTTCTTTAATTTCTGGACGACCTACGTATAATACTTACAGTAAAGCACAAGTAGCTATGAGATGAAAAATCAACCTCCTGGAACAGAGCATGTAACTAAGGACTAATGAAGGAGCAGGTGGGAGAACAGTTGCGAAGCTGTGGTTGTTGGAATCTTACACGCAGTGTTAGGCATAAAAACAATTTCTCATTGTATCTGTTCGATACTTGTGTACGTTGGAAGGTTAACTATATAGATCTAGAGTGAGTGTTTTCACTTGTAATGTATATAAATCATTTTGAAAAACCAATTCATTAAATTGAAAAAGACGGGATGGAATGAGACAGGATAATTATGCTCATCAAGGTGAGAGGATCAAGTTGAGCTTCACATCCACCAAAAACTAAGCCCCTTTTTCATTGGCTTCATTGGAGCCAAAGATTTTCATTAAAGAAAGAAAACTTGGTTAAGTTCCTTTCACAACACTTAGCCCTTTCCCCCAACTCTCACATTTATAATACATGCTTGTTAACCTTGGCTTCTTGATAAATATCAAACAATTGTATGCAAGGAACAACATTTCATGTATTTACACTATTCAGTCTTCCGCTTGACATTATCATTGAACTAGCAGGCTTGAAGCACATAAATAGAACGTACTTTTGTGGTGAACAAATATATTGCACGGGCTAAACATGATAATTTATGATGATGAAAAGTATCTTTTTGTCATCCACTCAACTGATATTGGACCCCTAATAAAAATTGGAATGAAGCAAGCAATAATGAAAATGCTGCAAGGACGCAGAGGAAAAATGATTCAGTGTTATCTAAGAGATAGAAAATGGTCTGAACCTGTCAAAGAGAGTTTAGTTAAATTACTTTAAATTACAAATAGTTAAATAAAATGGTATAGGGTGGTAGAAGGAGTATAATTTGAGTTAAATTTGAAAGCAAAAGTAATACAATAAAATAATATACTCTAAAGTACCTCACAGGTCTTCTTTAACGAAGAAACTAAAATTTCAAGATCTTCAACCTTCGAATTTAGATTAATATTCTTTGCTTCTAAATCAATACACTTAGCTTCAAATTCTGCTCTTTGAGCTTCTTCAGAATTAAGCTGAAAAATTATGTCATTAACAGATACACTCTAGAATTTATATCTTAAATAAAAGAGGAAAAGTAATATAAATAAAAAAAAAAAATATATTTAGTACAAGAATATCAAGCATATTATCTATCATATGAAATCGATACATAAGTAAGAGCTTATTTGTAATAAAACTAGTTGTGTTACTTGTTATTGACAGGTTGAAAGAGGAATGGTTTTCCATGGAAATTTAAAATACCTGTCCACAAAATCATCTAGTCATTTCTGTTACAAATCAAAAATGTCCTCGAAAATATATAATAATTATAAAGTCAACCAATTGTTATATCCATGAAGTAAAAAGTATTTGTTTGTCGGGTTTGGGCAAAAAAACATCAAGGTCATCAATGGCCAGTGCTCATAGAACCGTATTTGAGTTCCCCGACCATGGCAAATCGCAGACACATCCACACAGTCCATTTTGTTTTTTTTTTAAAGTGGCCTTTGGAAATATGTATAATAAGGGTATTAAATGCCCCTGACGTTTCGGTACTATGGCTAATTGAGACGGGTTATCTATACAGGTATACCCTTTTCTAATTAAGAGATTAGATTAAGGGAAGGATCAAATCAAGACAGGTATGGTCAATACTTCAATGTATGTTAAATCCACAGGCAAGTCAGACCTGTTCCCTACATTAATCAACCCAATGACGTTGATATTGAGGAATCTGTTCTCCCTGATCAAGAGGATTATTGAATAAATATTCAAGTCACTTAAGAATGATGATATTCTTCCAGAACTGCTAAAATAAACAGGGGAAGTAATTGTGTATGAGGTGATAAGGGGCACTTGGACCACAAAAAATTCCATCCAAAATGTGGAAAAGCAGTCATTGAGCCTATTCATAAAAAGTCCGTCATGCAGGGGCTGCGTAAATTAAGCAGATTTCCCATGTGAAGTTTTACAATAGAGAAATCTGCATACTGGTAACACAACACCACCCTGATTAAATACAAACGGTAATGAGAAATCTTTCAGTTAATTAAAATAAATTCCCAACAGAAACATCTTTTGAATTGTAAGGATAATTTATATTTTAATAACTCAAATTTTAGTCGTCCAAGAACTAAAGAAGGGGGGGGGGCAGATGAACAGAACGTATTTGCATAAATCTCACAAAGTAACGAAGAAGCTTCAGGTAAGGTTAGAAGAACCTTCAACCCAGCAGTTACGGAAACGGCCGACCTAATCCGAACTATACCTGACCACATGTCCCACAGACTTCATAAAAATGCAAATATTTCGGTTAATATTCAAGATAGGAAATAAATGTATATAACAATATTTATAGTAAATTTAATGTCCAATAAGATTGGTTCCATACTATTTTTCGATCCGATGGGAGATATTTCGAATTTTCGAAAATCCCCCCTCCCTCTAGTCCGATTTCAGCCATTAACGAACTTGATCTGTATTTTTACATAAAAAGGGTTAAATATCGAGTTTCGTAACGATCAAACAAAAATTGCGACTGCTAGGGCGTTAACAGATAAATATATATATATATATATATATATATATATATATATATAATTTTGAACAGACCTCATTTTCGTCATCTCCTGGGTAGGATCGATGAACATTTGAAGAAATTTTTCGAAAATAGTGTCATGAGACCGACCTCAATAGCTGATTTCCCTTAAGGGGAATCTGCTAAAAAAGGAAATAAACTAAAATATGAAAATTATAGGAACAAATTATAGCAGTTTTCTCCCCAGATCTTCAATGTACTAACTGTGGCCAAATGTCAAAGACTGATGGAGAGGAATGAAGAACCACTGGGAGAGTACGCAGGACAAAAATAGATAATATTTTTGGCACGAGGCACATGTTAGAAAAGGCTTAGAAGCATGATATGCTACACCATCTCTTTATTGCCATTTGGCAGGCTTAGGACGGTATAGATAGATTAAGATTGTTAGAGGCTTTGCAGCTCTAGGAACACCTAACAAGTGATCATAGTGACAAGGATGACACACGTAGCTTTGATGTTACTAGGAGGATGAGACAAGGTGATTCAATATCACCATTCCTGTTTGGCTAGCCCTTGAAGCGGCAATCCAACGAAATGTGGTGGAGAATTTTGCCGTTTTGGGGAGTAACTTTTCCTTTCTTGTACATCATTTAGGTATATAGAAGTAGTGGTAACAGGGGGCAATGAAACACAGAAGTTGATATTAGAGCTAAAACGGTTGGAGGAATTTGTTTCACATGCTGCAGAAATCTTTATGATTCAAGAACCTCTGATGACTCAAGAAAGACCTAATGATGACTCAAGAAA
Organism: Riptortus pedestris; assembly: GCA_019009955.1. NCBI lineage: Eukaryota > Metazoa > Arthropoda > Insecta > Hemiptera > Alydidae > Riptortus > Riptortus pedestris. Next base: position 4,616,996 of record CM032231.1, on the reverse strand, counting down.
GAGAAACTCATGATCTATGAAATGGTGACAAGCCCCAAGGAACAGAGTTGTTGAGGAAGGGCATTTAAACTGGAGAAGGCTGGAAAGGAATGCCAAGGAATGGGCGAATACGGTAAAGTTAAGATTATAGCACTATGTAAGTAATTAAACCAACCATGATATAATCAGTCAAGTTTATGCCATGATAGGTTTTTGCTGTTTAAATATTTATTTTCCTGCACAAATAATCACTGAACAACAATGGAATTTGAATTATATACCTTAGTAATCAATTTGCTGTTCTCTTCTATAGTTGACTCAATGTCTTGCCGCAATTTTTCATTAATATCTTTTAGCTCATCCAACTCAGCTTTTACTATTCCTGAGTCATGAAAGGAGCTTTTAGAGAAGTCATTACCATTTTGTAACTGTGGTGTAGCCTCTCTTTTTTCATCTTCTCCGCTCATCAGTTGATTATTAAGCCTCATTAAATCAGCCTCTTTTTGTTCGAGTTTACTCTCTGAAAAAACATAGCATTGTAAAGCAACATAATTTTTTTATTTTTTTTCAAATTATTTCTAAACTATTTCTATAGCATTAGTAAGTAAAAAGGCAATTTACAATAACTTTTTCTAAAAAAATAAAGACGTAATCTACTAGCAATTTAACCCTTTATACAGCAAGGACTGCTCAAGAAGCCCAGCAAACAAAAACTTTAAACTAGGCGGGAGTAGTGTCTCACTAGGTGCCATGACCAACGGAAACATAAATACAGGTGACTCCTGCCCAGAGGAGCCTCATAAATCCGATCAGAGCAAAAGTTGGGCTTCCCTGGAAGCTCTTGCCCGTTCCAGACCTCATCCTCTCAGCTACATCTTACCTAGTGCGTGTGGATTATCTATTTTGACTTTCTTTGTTCATCCTCTCCCACCTCAGAAAGGCTAATAATTATTTACTTATTCAATACTTAAAATATTAAAATTAAATTTGATTAATTTCATATTGCCGAATACATGTTATATGCGATTATGTTCCGAAATTTGTTATAGTTATATGGATGAAAATCTAAAATGTAGCACATTTCTCTTCTTACTACTTCTCAATTTTAAAACAACCCCGACTTAATATTAATTACATGATTATCTAGTTATTTTTCATCAAAGTTTCTTATTATTTGTGATTAATGTTTAGTTTTACTAAATATGCTCAGTAAATTGAATAAATATGAATACATTTTTTTATTTGAATTTCTTTTCATTACAATTTGAGAATGTTAAGATATTTATTGAAACATGTAATATAATAACAAAATACATTACATACTCAAGTGGACAGACAGATACTGGGAGAGCTTCAGGTAACAGGCGCCCAAACCATTTTCTCCCTTTTTTAGCAGATTCACCTTAAGGGAAATCAGCTATTATTCCTGCCAGGAAAGGAAGGATTACAAGGGCTTGTAATCCAGGACAGGAAGGATCACAATCCCCTTAAGGGAAATCTGCTAAAATTAACAAGAGAAAGAGAAGAACTAAGTGGGAATCAAGTGGAACTTGCATGAAAAATGACAGTTTCCAACAGATGTTACTTTGGTGTAATTAAACGTTTTATAACCAAGTTTCATTTTAGCAGAATTAAAATAGATCTATGTAAAACCATAGTTGATACAGTGGAGACATATGACCCATGAGAATAGGATTAAAGTTTTGAGAAGAACCTGCAATATGGCTATATGTAGACATGTTCTTGTATCTAAATAGTAAATAAAGGTGGTAAAAGGGGAAATAACTGCATGACTTCAATATATAGAAGTCACACTTTTGTTAAAATCAGAAAATTGGGAAAGAAAAAAAAAGAAAAGGAGTCATAAGAGACAGGGTGTGCATAAAAGGTGAATCGTGGCTGGAAAGCATAACCATGAACTTTGGTGAACTACTTAAGTCCAGCAGCTGTAGGAGTTCAGTGAATGATCGATAGAGCATATGGAGGCTGTTGGTGAAAACTCAGACTGGATTCGTATGGGATTTATAAGGTATAAATTAAAAATATGTTGATTTGACGACAAAATAGGTCGGCTCATTATTTAACAAATATTTAATGGCATCTTTATAACAAAGGCTTAGGAATGTACTTACTTGTTTTAATTAATTGAGACTTCGTAACTTCTAATTCTTCTTGCAAATGCTGTTTCTCACAATTCAACAAATCTACTTTGTTTCTTAATGACCTCATTTCAGAAAGAGCTAAGAATGCCGGGGACTAGAAAAAGACACACAATATTCATTAACATTAAACTAGAACATGTAAAAAGAAGAAAAAAGTCTGTCACGCAGGGGCTGCGTAAACTAAGCAGATTTCCCACGTGAAGTTTTACAATAGAGAAATTTCAGAATAGAGAGTCAAACAGTTATGGGAACGGCCCGAACTAGCTCTTGACGGAAACTCATGACTAGACCCGAAGTTAGCCGATCTCATCTCAGAAGCTGAAAACAGAAAAATGTAAATATCTCGGTTAATATTGAACCGATAATTTTTCGATCCGACGTATAGTAACAGAGATATTTCGAAAATCCTCCCCTCTAAACCCCCCCTCCCACTGATCCGATTTCAGCCATTAACGAACTTGATCTTTATTTTTGCATAAAACGTTTAAATATCGAGTTTGGTAACGATCAAACGAAAATTGCGACCGCTAGAGCGTTAACAGACAAATATATATATATATATATATATATATATATATATATATATATAGATATATATATATATATATATATATATAATTTTGAACGGACCTCATTTTCATCATCTCCTGGGTAGGATCGATGGACATTTGAAGAAATTTTTCGAAACTCGCGTCATGAGTACGACCTCAATACCTGATTTCCCTTAAGGGAAATCTGCTAAAAATCAAAATACTAGAAATACTATTAACTAATGGTGGTGGCAGAGCTTAGGAAGAAATCCAATGAAGAAAAATGTCAATTGCACACTTGCTTAGTATGTCAACATTGAGAAATTGTTCAATAATTGTGGAGGCTAAATAGTTACATTATCATACATTGATATGAGTTTCAAAACAATCAACAAAGAAATGCTTTCCAAATTCATATGTAAAACATTCAAAATTATGTTTATAAAATATCCTTGTTGATATCATTATCAGTAGAGGTGTCAATGTCTCCATCCTTAGAATTGCTACCATTACCGATCCAGCAATATTAACTTTTGATAATTCAAAAAGTCCGTCACGCAGGGGCTGAGTAAACTAAGCCGATTGCCCATGTGCTGGCATAACACTCACCAGAGCACATATTCTCTATTTACATGTAAACATCCGATGAGTAGAAGGGAGGGCGGGGTTACTGAAGGCAGAATACAACGAAGTACAAATAACTTGCTTAATATTTGAGTTACAAAATAATGGATAGAACAACAATTGTAGAACACAATAATTTAACAAGATTGGACTTATAACACTATACATCTGACTCATTATAATGGAGATATTTGGAATTTTTGAATTAACCCTCTAATCCTCCTTTATTTCACCCCATTTCATTATTGATCTTTAACTGGATTATTCAAAAATATTATACTGTATAATATTGTTCATTATTTTAAAAAAGGTATTTTGAGATTATTTTACAGAAAATATTCTACATTACTAGTAATTAAAATAATAATAAATAATTCAGTATTTATTTATATACCTGAAATTAAATTATTATTATTTGTATAACCAGAACTGTCATTGTTTCACACCAGATACACATTGGAAAATTATTTTATTTCAATTTTTTAGCAGATTTCCCCTAGATATATATATATATATATATATATATATATATATATATATATATATATATATATATATATATATTTGTCTGTTAACACTCTAGCGGTCACAATTTTTGTTTAATCATCACCAAACTCGGTATTTAATCATTTTATGTAAAACGATTAAATATGATACGATTTTATGTGATCAAGTTCGTTAACGGCTGAAATCGGACCAGAGGGAGGGGGGGGTTTAGAGGGGAGATTTATGAAAATTCAAAATATCTACGTTACTATACGTCGATCGAAAAATTGTATAGAATCAATCTTATTGGAAATTAAATTTACTATAAATATTGTTATGTACATTTATTCTCTATCTTGAATATTAACCGAGATATTTGCATTTTTATTAAGTGTGACAGACGAGCTATGGTTTCCGCCGAAAGCTAGATCGGGTTTCCGTAACTCATCGGCACTCGTATGGAGATTTTTTTATTTTATAACTTTACGTGGGAAATCTGCTTAGTTTACGTAGCCCCTGCGTGGCGGACTTTTTTCTTTTTTTTTGGACAATCGAAACAAGTCCCTACCAAGAATGAATTACAGAAATAAAATAATAAAAGTCATAGTTGAATAAAGAAACAGCATCTAAAATGTTAGAATTAAATATCTAATCAAAAAACTTACATAACTAGAATTCAATGACGACCTCTTTGGAGTTGAAAATGTTCTAGGTGATGATACAAAACTGGACCCTTCATCATCAGTTTCACCATCTGGAAAATTATTATAAATCATTTGAAAAATATACACAATAAATGCAAGAAGTCAATACAACACTGTAACTATAGGTCAGTCGAAAGCACATAAAAAGATCCGATAATGATATGCCATTCTTCAAAAATAGATTAGAACTTATTGGTTAAACAACTGGTATTTGGCCAAAAAATAAAATATTTTATTATTGAAAAATCCAGGTGAATAATTACTTAAAAGTTAGTTAAAAACCAATAATTAATCGGCATAAAGAAATGAGGTACAAATGTTTATTTAAAAAAGGAAAATTGCTTTTCTCTTTGAAAACCTGAACGTAACTGATTTATTTTGCTTTGTGACTTACATCACTCCGTGTTTAAAAAAGATAATGTGCAAATTTACTTTATTATATTAATTTAAAAAATACAGAGACAATTCTCACCCAACTCTATTGCCTGTAAAATAAGTAATTTAACATATAATTAAATAAGCTTTTGGTCCTAATGAAAAAAAATATATATAAAAAGTTAATTTTTTCTAAAAAATAAATTAAATCTTCAAAATAAAATAAAAACAAACACACAATATGTACACAATTTTAGGTCAAAGGCACATTAATTTAAGTAAAAAATAAAATATTACATAAACCTAAACTATTGACTTTCAAAAAGCATAATTTTGTAGCTAAATTTTAAAATTGTACACACTACGAAGATGACAAGAAGGGAACAGAGTAAATTAAAAAAGTATATAGTTTAGCTTTTATTAATTTGCTTTACAAAATTAAAGAAGATTTGTGCTTTGGGAAATACTCCAAATGTACAAATATTAACCCAATTATCACAAATAATATCAGAGTGACATGTGAGGGAATAGAAAAGATCGTTTGCTATAACAGGGATAAAAAGGAGTAACAACTAGAATTAAAACCAACAAGAAGAAACGCTATCTCGAATAAAAAGTAATAAAATGTTAGTAAAAACAAGAAAAACATTATATAAAAGAACCAGTGTATTATTAATTAAGAGAATTAAACAAGACATAGACAATAGAGGAAACAAAGCCTCCCCATACACCTCATTTTAATTTTGATAAGTTCTTGAAAAGAAGACAAGAAAATAAACCGTAGAAAATAGAGATAAAATAAGAAAACTGAAATAAAATTTCTTAATTAGGTATATTCTAATACTGGAAAGCAGGAATATTGTCCATAGTAAACAATCAAATTTAATAATGTTTCTATGGGCAGGTATCATTGATTAATCGACTAATTAGCTGGTAGGAGGATTCTGATGTATTCTAGAAGTGTGTGTTGTAATCCTCTCAGCAGGTTTCCGCTATATCAGGATATCATATAGGATTGGTAGCTGAGTAATTCTGAATTTCAATAGTAACTGCCTTATATAACAATGTGCTGATTGCTTTCTTGACAACGATACACTTATTGTTGTTAGATCTAGGTAATACCATGTACATTCGAACTAGATAATACAAATATATTGTTTAGAATACAGTTGTCCCTCGATAATCCGACACTTTTTAATCCGACGTACTCGGTAGTCCGACGCGCTACAGGCAGCAACATGCATCTCCCTCCCACCGCTCCGGCAGGAAGCAAAACAAACCTGCAGTGAAAAATGGCCAGCACAAGTGTGAAACGTAAACATAAAACATTAAGTTTATCTGAAAAATGGGAAATTATTAAACGAATAGACCGTGGTGAAACTCCCAGTGCAATATCTAAAGAGTATGACATTGGACGACCTACTGTCTACGATATTGTGAAAAATAGGGAATGTATCCTGGTAATAATAAATTACATGTACCTTTACTGTTTCTTCCTTTTTTTCAACTTCATTGTGTTCAAACGCATTAAGAATAAAACATCTTTGATAATATGACATTTTTGGTAATCCGACATTTTCGGTAATCCGACACTCTCTCGGTCCCTTAACTGTCGGATTATTGAGGGACAACTGTACTTCCATATAAATACTGCGAAGATCAGATGTGTTTCTGGTACTGATATTATCTTTTAAATGCAAGTACGAAGTGTGAATTTTCGCCATATTCTCCTCTTTTTTTTTATTTCATAGACAAAATGCACCCCAATCGCACATAAAAAATAAATATGTCATCCTGTATACAGTGCTGACGGCTTAAAAAATAGTCTCAAAATTGGTTTGTGACATTTTGTGTGGAGGATTGTTCACTGCAAGATGAATAATGCTCTGGCCGACCAAACTAAGGAAATTATGTACAAAAATGTCATTCTTTTACTTATGATATCAGAGAGGAACTGAGAAGTGGTTGAAACAATTTTGGAATACAAAAGAGCTTATTTTATGATTCTGAGTTGGTATTCTGGCAGGTGGAAGTGACTTCTAATGTAGGTAGGATGAAAAAATGTAGGCTACGCTTCCACTATAATAATTTAATAACACGGCAAAGCGCTTTCGATGCTGTGCATCATCGTCAGTGCCCTGTTGACACACACAATAATAGTTACAATTTTCTATAAAATATTTTAGGTACATATAACAAAAAACTTATTTTTCTTTGGGCTAAAAACATATAAAATTTAACGTGGAACTAAATAAAATATAAAACATTTCAATCATCAATAATAGTTACAATTTTCTATAAAATATTTTAGGTACATATAACAAAAAACTTATTTTTCTTTGGGCTAAAAACATATAAAATTTAACATGGAACAAAATAAAATATAAAACATTTCAATCATCAACAGTTATTTTTAAATTAGGCTGGTACAAGTAGACAGTTAAAGCTAAATGAAAGAAGCCCTATATGAACAAAGACGTTTTACAAGACAAAGAAGAGAAAGGGAGACAAAGGGGACTTACCGAAGGTTTTCGATGTTGACCTGTCGGCTCTTGGAGCTAGACTGGCTTTTCATTCCAGCTAGTTGAGGTAAAGAGGCTGTTGGCACAAATAAATAAAAAGATAAAAACAAGGGTTAAAGAACATTTCACCACAAAAACAAGTGAAATGAAAAAACACCTAATGGCCGAAAATCATGACCAGGACTCTCTACAATTAGAAGTTTTGCACCACCTATCTAAGGGAAGGAAAATGGACAGGGTTGAGGGACTAGAGATTAGATTGGACCTTCTAACGGCAAAGAATAACATTAATATTAAAGAGGATGTCTGCCCTCTAAAATTTGTTCCAACAGCCTCTTTACCTCAACTAGCTGGAATGAAAAGCCAGTCTAGCTCCAAGAGCCGACAGGTCAACATCGAAAACCTTCGGTAAGTCCCCTTTGTCTCCCTTTCTCTTCTTTGTCTTGTAAAACGTCTTTGTTCATATAGGGCTTCTTTCATTTAGCTTTAACTGTCTATTTGTACCAACCTAATTTTAAAATAACTGTTGATGATTGAAATGTTTTATATTTTATTTAGTTCCACGTTAAATTTTATATGTTTTTAGCCCAAAGAAAAATAAGTTTTTTGTTATATGTACCTAAAATATTTTATAGAAAATTGTAACTATTATTGTGTGTGTCAACAGGGCACTGACAATGATGCACAGCATCGAAAGCGCTTTGCCGTGTTATTAAATTATTATAGTGGAAGCGTAGCCTACATTTTTTCATCCTACTTATTTTATGAGTTCATCGGCTAAAGGAAATCTAAGTACCCAAAATATAAGCATCTACGATTTGTTGATCTAACAAATTAAAGAAAAAACATTTTTAAAATAGTTGATTAAAGCCAATGAAAAATGTGTGGTTTACGGTAATGTTATGCAAAAAAGATCATGGAGCAAAAAAAAAAAAAAAAAAAAAAAAAAAAAAAAAAAAAAGAAAAGAATTGGTACAATTAAGATCCAAACCTGATTTTCACAAACGAAAGCATTTAATGTAAAGATATAAGTATTTTTGTTAGTACCCCCTTTAACACTTAACCCTTTCATTGCGCAAAGCCACTATAGTGGCTTGAATCAAGGGTTGTCACTATAGTGAGCAATTAAAGGGTTAAGACCATTTTTAGTAATATATGGAAAGAATAAATCAGATTAGAAAACAAACTTGCCAATAAATTCACATTTATAGATATTCGAAAAACATCTGTTGGTTTACAATCATGAATCATGCATACACTGTCAAATAATGAATGTACAACGTGCAGACAAATGAAACAAAGTTTTTAAATTGCCCAATGCCTACCTTTTACATTACCTTCCTCATACGGCCCATACCCATGCTTTTCCCTTGTAGAAATGGATTTGGTTTTCACGAAAGATGTCTGGCTGTCTTTTATTCTCAAAAACTATCGAAATTCTATTTACAGTCGATAAAAATATATTTATTCTGTCAGGCCACTAAGAATAATAACATGAAAATGGAATTGTCTGTTTGTCCATCCACTTCTTTGTTAATCCATAAGTTAAGAATGGCTCAAAAGATTTCAATAAACTTTTATGTTTGTGTTAACTACACCATGAAATAACAATTCCTATGCAGGAATACTACTTTCTAGGTATAGTGGATGAATTTCGAAGTCAAGACGTATATTCACCAAAGCCTTCACAATCATTTTGTATCAAAAACATGAAAATAACAGGCTGAGGTTAGAATATATATTTTCCAACTCTAAAAAGTTGTTTCGAAATATCAATGTAAATTTTGATTTTTAATTTCCAGTCATCTAGTCTAGTTATAGTATAATCGTATTACCAAAAAAGAGAACAGAATAAGAACTAATTGTGCGAAGACGAAATGATCTTTGGAAATATTTACTATTTTGTACTTTACTCACACTGACAATAATGGGGTTTACTTAGAAGTCAAAACAGAAATTCATCTATATTGATTACTACTACCCATGTAAGAAATATAAATGGTTTCCAGTGGAAAAATAAAGAATGTATTAAACTATGCACAAATCATCCTGTTACTTTCAGCACATAATAGAAATATCCTATAACATGTATAATATAATACTGTACAGTCATCCAGTTTTAAACCCGTGAAGTAAAAAATGCCAACTGGACAAATTGAGAAACTAATAGTTTCTCAACAAAATATAAAGCTTGAGTTAACTAAGCTGTGAGTAATAGCTTTATTTTCATCAAATTTCATTGTTATTGTTATTTCCTGACAAAACATAATCATCCTAGCATTCGGCAAAAAAAATATGATAAAATTCTGTTCAGTATAAGATGAAGTCAGAAGTAATTAGCTAACTGTGTTACCCATCACTGTGGGTTGAAATAAACAGGTTTCCTATGAAAATTTATCAAGGCTATTTTAAATAAACTCTCACGTTAATCAATGGTGGAAGGACATAGTCCATGGTATGGTGACAAAAGTCATTGCATAAATAAAATTTCAAAGTCTCATGGAACACTAATAAATTCTATTTGGTGACTGAGTTGAAAATAAGAATTTAAGTGGCATATTAGGACTGGAAAAAACATTTTAAACAAAATTTGTTCTTTACATTTTTTCCTGTTAAAAATATTATTAACAAAGTAATAAACATAAGTATGACATCCAAGTAAACCCTTACTCCTGTCTGTGTTGGTTAAGTATAATAGCCCACAACACTTGACAAGACAGTTACAGATTACCTGAATAAGAACACAAGTTCTGTCACAAAGAGAGCCCTGAGGAAGCTAGAAGTCTGCTGCAAAACATCAGCCAAAAGATGAAAACAAGGTCACTGCCCAAAGACTTAAATGTAATAATGAAGATTTATTCTGAAATTGAAAGGGGTATATATTGTCACTGCTAAGGAGCAAAAGCCATGAGTTTGATGATCTATTTTGCCACTTGCAAGGTATTATCAATGAAAAAGCATAGTAGACAGGAATTGGATTACAATAGCCATATTCCAAAATAACAACAATTAAGTTCAGTGGCAGTATATATTTCTTCATAATATACATACTCCTTCCAGAGAAAGTTTGTACATAGCCAAAACTTTGAATGATGAGGCAATAATTAGTTAATTGAAGCCTATATACAACAGTATCCTTGTTAAATATCAACAATGAGAAAATTAGGTGTTCCTGAAAGACAAGATTTTGATGGGCAATCGGACACATCCCTCGTTATAATTAGAGAACTTATTATAATTTCTATAATATCTGTATAAGTTACAGCAGAAATATTCATAGTTTTCATCAAATCTGTTAATGAAAAGTTAGGGTTCAGAATATCAAGAGCAATAGGTTTCGTATTACAATTAAATCATATTGACTTAAATAATTTTTCAGCACATTATCCTTGTGTTGTACTGTTAAACCATGTACATTAGTTGTATTGTTAGACGTTGGTTATAGAGTATTGTTGGGTGTCAGCTATAATATAGATTCTTAATTCTTCTCTAATAAGAATTTTATTAGGAGTGCTTACAGTTTCGGCCACCATTGGTTCCCTTCTTCAGAGCTGACAATGAACATAAAACAAAAGATGTAAACAAATTTGTGAACAATTGTGAAAACATAGTATATAGAATTAAGAATCTATATTATAGCCGACACCCAACAATCCTTTGCCAGTTAAACCATGTAGCTCTGCTTAACATAATTTTTTTGGAATAACAGCGAATACGGTCAGAATACATACACAAGTTATAGTAAAAAGGTGCTTTGGCTGCTTCCCAGCTTATCTCTATGGTTTATAGAGATACATTAGATAGATTACATAACCATAGATTGCTGTGTCTTAACTCAAATAGCTCAACAGTCAGAGAATACTGAGAGAGTGCCAGAAAAATAAATAAGTGTCAAAGAACCAGACCTGATATTGCCTCTCAAATGAACTTTAAAATTAAAATTTAGTTTTTATACAAGAAAATTTTTAACTAGATAATTACTCAACATGTAACATTATGGGTCAATGGAGTCCGAAAGTTGGTTTGTTATCCATGAAGGATGATCAAGATAATAGAAATATTTCAATGTTATATAACTTATTACCATACATCACCACCCTTTGGTGACCAAAGGCGAGCAATGTCCCAACAAGCATGGCTAGTATATTATTATTTAAAAATTAACGTCCACTTTTTGCAACTTAGGCTAATCGGGACGGGTTATCTACAGGTTACCACCCCTTTCTTTAGTTATCCCCTTAATTTACTTGGCTAGTATATAGTGGCAAACCAAAATTCTTTCATTTTTGTCAAAAAATAGCAATTAAAAAAAAATTGACATTCTATACCATTCATACTTTATTACAACTCTGTCTTTTAGTTTAAAGGAATATGAGCTTCTGCAGTCAACTTGTTAACAATGGATTACGCCAGTCCTAATATTATATTCGAACAATACTATCAAAATGCTGACAACTCTTTCCGAGTTCCCCTGCAATATATAATGAATATACAACTTGCTATAGAATATAGAAATAAATTTGAAGCTTTAAAACAATTTTTGTTTTGTTATTAGGTGTTAATTAAGTACCAGTTATGATAAAACACCAAAATATATTTTCCTGGAGACAGCAAGCCACGATTGTTTTCATTGAGACCTAACAAGATGAACATACCAGCCTCTTACATGCACAATACAATTTTTTTACCTGTAATGATGTGGAACTCAAAACACCAAAGAGTAGTAAAAGGATCACTACTAAATTATACCTGAAAGAAATTATAAAGATAGGAGAATTAAAAAAAAAAACTACATACAATTTGTTCAGCAATTTTCTTTTTCTGTCAAACAATTATTAGAAGAGAGAAGTTAACGGGTTACTTGAAATATTCCAAGTAGTGCTCTGCAGCAGAACAATGTAAAAGATAAAAAGTCCGTCACGCAGGGGCTGTGTAAACTAAGCAGATTTCCCATGTGAAGTTTTACAATAGAGAAATCTGCATACTGGTAACACAATACCACTGTGATTAAATACAATCGGTAATGAGAAATCTTTCAGTTAATTAAAATAAATTCCCAACTGAAACGGCTTCTGAATTGGAATAATAATTTACATTTTAATAACTCAAATTTTAGTAGTCCAAGAACTAAAGAAGGGGGGGGCGGATGAACAGAAAGTATTTGCATAAATCTCACAAAGTAACAAAGGTAAGGTAAGGTTAGAAGAACCCTCCCACCTGAGCCGACGGAAATGACCGATCTAATCCGAACTATACCCGACCACAGACTTCATAAAAATGCAAATATCTCCGTTAATATTCAAGATAGAGAATAAATGTATATAACAATATTTATAGTAAATTTAATTTGCAATAAGATTGGTTCTATACAATTGCTCGATCCGATGCATAATAACGGAGATATTTTGAATTTTCGAAAATCCCCCCTCCCTCTAGTCCGATTTCAGCCATTAACGAACTTGATCTGTCTTTTTACATAAAACGGTTGAATATCGAGTTTCGTAACGATCAAACAAAAATTGCGACCGCTAGAGCGTTATTTATTTATATATATATATATATATATATATATATATATATATATATATATATATATATATATTCCCCTTAAGGGAAATCTGCTAAAAGTAAGCCCAGTTCATAGAAAAACAAATATACATATTTCAGAGGAAAAAAAAAGGATCTTAAGGTCTCAACTCAGCCATCTTAATTATCTTTTTTCAACTAGCAAATATTTCGCCCTCCTGGATATTAACAATACTTTAAAATTATTCCTCTGAGTTAGTACAACTATAATTCTCAGGAGGAGAATAAAAAAACTCATATAATACACGGCCCTAAACACAATGGTAATTTGTCAATATATTTTTTGCCTAAAGTCCTCCTATTATTTGGAAACAATGGGATAACTATAAAAAATCCGTCACGCAGGGGCTGCGTAAACTAAGCAGATTTCCCACGTGAAGTTTTTCACGAGAGCCGAACAGTTAAGAAAACGGCCGACCTAGCTCCTGGCAGGAAACATCCGTTATTCAGATTTCCCACGTGAAGTTTTACAATAGAGAAATTTCAGGAGAGTCAAGCAGTTAAGGAAACTACCGAACTAGCATTTGGCAGGAAAGTCACCCGTTCGTTAGCCGCTCAGATTTAATAAAAATGCAAATATCTCGGTTAATATTCAAGATACAGAATAAATGTATATAACAATATTTATAGTAAATTTAATTTGCAATAAGATTGATTCTGTTTAATTTTTCGATCCGACGTATAGTAACGGAGATATTTCGAATTTTCTAAAATCCTCCCCTCTAACCCCCCCCCTCCCACTGGCCCAATTTCAGCCATTAACGAACTTGATCTTTTTTTTTTTTTACATGAAACGACTAAATATCGAGTTTGGTAATGATCAAACAAAAATTACAGACCTCATTTTCGTCATCTACTAGGTAGGATCGATGGACATTTGAAGAAAAATTTCGAAAATTCCGTCATGAGCACAACCTCAATAGCTGATTTCCCTTAAGGAAAATCTGCTAAAAGCTGCTGGTTTGAAGATGTTATTTTGAACTTAAATGAAGTGACTCCTTGCACAAAGATTACATTTCAGAGATGTATTAATACAATGAGGTACGGGAAAATATAAATGGTTTAACGCTAACAAATCCAACTTATATCCCCCCACCCACAGACGAACACACATTAATTGGCCATTGCAAAACACAGTGAATATTTATTAAAAACCTTCTTAATGTAAAATTGCGCTGATTTTAATAAACCAATCTATTGGAAAATGCTTATAAAATATTAAAACTTACCTGATGTAATTTCCAAAACAGCATCTGTAACAAGCTGTCTATTGATAAGATGTCGAGGAGTTTCAATAAAACTTTGAATAAATGCTTGAATTTTAAGTTGCAGAGTATTATCAAGTTCAAAGAGGGGAGTCCGAAGAGACTGTGACTCAAGTGATGACCAAAGAAGCAAAACAGAAGCAACAAGTGTAACTTCATCATTATCCCAATATCCAAGGAGTTTAAAATTAGTAAATTTGTCTGTAAATAATAAATATATGTATAATTAATCATTAATTTTTCTTCATATAAAAATCTAAAAACAATTAATCAGAATTATGGAGAAGTAGTTAATAATGATACAAATAGATAATCTGTTAAATTTACCATCAATGAATTTAAATACAAAACAACTTTTCTAGGATTCTAGATTATCGTGAACTGTTAATTTGACTAGGAGAAATTTAATTAATTAAACAAAAAAGGAGCATTCCTTCTCAATATGTGAGTAATACTAGCAAGTTATCAAAATTCATTCTAGAACACTAGTATTACTATTATAATCTAAGTCATTGCGTGTTGACCATGAGTTCATGTTTCTGTCTAGTGTAACCACTTGAAAATTTTGGATTTTAATCCCTAACTGCTTAAAAGTAGCCAAAGAGCAGTAAAACCTAGCACTTTAGCACATGATCTATTCCTCAATTGGATTGAAGTGGTTCTGGAACAGCAAGAAGGAATCTGGAGGACTTTAACTTTGTCATCACAGCTGGAGGAAGACCCAGAGGAACAATGCCACTACTGTTGTGTGAGGAGCGTCTGTATATTTCGTAAAAATAATTTTGTTACTAAACTATCCAAGTTAAACTTTACCTTCCCTAACCACAAAGAAATTCAAAATATTCCCCTAGTCCAAAAGGATACATTGCTACAAAACATTTCCAAAAATAATTAATTTCTAAATCCTCCCTAAGGATATTTTAAATACAACCCTAGATATGATGGAACTAGTAATAAATTACACAGGTTTATTTCCACATGTGAAGAATTATTTAATGCATATCATAGAATAGATAATACTGACAAAGAGAATAATCATAGGTCACTTTTTAAAGCTGCCCTGTGCTATTTAGATGGTCCAGCTAAAGCTGTTACTTATAATAATAGTTATGTCTGGTAAACTTCCGCTCTTGACAATATCAGCAATTATTTTCTTTATAAATGCCCAACTTTTTCTTAAATCTTGTCATTACCCCAATAGCTCTAGAGTATTTTTCTCTCATTTAAGTCTTGTATTTATAATTTTAAAATAAAAGTGTTTTTTAAAACGGCTATCACTCTTTCTTTATACTTAACTTTAGATATAAAGAGGAGCATTGTTGTCAATAAAAGAATGCTGAAGAGCTACTATTTTTTTCTGATTGCCAAATAAATTTTACAAAGTTGATTCCAACCAACAATCACTCCTAATCAATAACACTGCAGAGTTCTTTAAAGGTGAAATAGAATCTAGGCATTAAATGAATATTAAAAAAGTAAATGGAAATAAATAATTTTACCTTTTAAAAAATGTTCAATAGTCGTATATAGGTCATCGTGTGAAATTTCTGTTGACTCACAATTTCCGGAAGTTTTTCTCCTAAACAAATAATCAACTTCAAATATCTACATTTAAAAGGTTCGAATAATTCCGAAAGGGGGAAAAACCTGTCCCACATGGGTAATATAAAATGAATAGATTTCTTTATGATGTGTCACATGGATTATGTCATCTCAAATTCTATTTTCTGCTTCACCCATACAATAACATATATGCAAAAAATAAATATATGTTCTCCTCGAAAACATGAATTAAGTGAAATAGACACTCAAATATATAATATCAATGGGATTGGAAGAAGACAACACAAATCACTGCACTCTGTACAATAACTACTACTCAAAAGGTGATTAAAAAATACAAATAAAAAACCCAAAGTAATGGAAATAAAAAACTGATTGACAAAACACTAGTAAAGGGTATTATATCAATTAGCCCTTGAGGCATAAGGCACCCACTGATTGACTCAAGAGGTATCAATTGGTTGAGTGAGACATTTATCTTTTGCAAGAATGATTAATACATAAATAGATTATCCTAGAGAGTTATATATGTACATCAAAATCTAATCTCTCAATTGCAATCAGTAAATTAGTGTTCTACCCCCAAAAAAGGAAAAATTCTAAAAAACCTCACCTATTCAAAAAGAAAAATTATATAAATGTTAATTACTTACGTTTGGTTTATTAGCTTTGTAAAAAAAGAGCCTTTGACCAAGTCCAGTATATCATGAATCGGTTCATCCAGAAGTCTTAATGCGTTAGCCTTAAAGTAAACAGTATGTGCAAATTTCAAAATTAATTTTCGAGCAGATGCCTGAATCTATTGAATTAAATACTTTCTATTAGGTAGAACAGCAAAAAAAAATAATAATATATTTACCCAAGAAATGATGACACATTGCCAACTAGAAACCTTCATAGTTTGAATTAAACGGCATACAACCAATTCTCAAACCTCTGAGCCAAAATCAAAACAATGAACGGTAGATTCGCCAACTCCCGCCAATATTAATACTTTTATCTTTTTTGTGTTTTTACAATAAAAGAAAATTGAATATTTAAATAAAACAAATATATTTTAGGAGGTTATACGAATTAAATAGCTTCCATTATGAATTATAAATATTTAGAAGGAAGACTAGATTAGTAAAGGCGCTAATCAAGTGATTGGGTTAGTGATCAGCTGTTGTAGGGAACGATAGGGTCACTCCCACTTCGTATTTGACTGGGCTTCGACTTATTTTCTATTTCCGTGAATGCAGTAAAATGTCGAGTATTAAGATACTTTTGTCTTGTATATTTTGTCTTTCGTATTTGAGCAGTGTATTTTGTGGTGTACCGGTGCTTTTATGGGAGTCAAGTGCTGTCAATGAAAAAGAAGATTTGGTTCCTGCTCTTTGGCAGTTGGATGTAGATGAGTTTTCTAATCACTTGATTAAAAAAATACATGTTCATAAGCCTCTAATTGTTGTCTTTCTTGAAGAAACTCTCTCTGTAGAAGATTTTAGCTGGCAAGACACTAAACATAGAGGATCTTTCCCTCAGATCAGGAATATTACTATGATGTCTGCCAGACAAGAGTTCATACCCGCTGTAGATGACCCTATGGCTTCTTTGAGGGAATTAACAGTGAGCCATGATTATACCTGGAAGAAATATGATGGGCAGAAGCTTCCAACTGAGTCGGGCATAATACTTATTGTGAAACTAAAGGATCCACTGACAAATGAAGACCGGCCAGACTTGCTCCGAAGGCATGATGGAAATATAGCCGATATTTACAGTCAACTATTAGCAAAGCATAGTAGGATTGTTGCCCTCTATACTGGAAAACAGAGCTCTTGGGTCGAATTAGAAAGTAATAGAGTTCGAAGGCAAGTAAGCCCACTAGGCGTCGATGGAAATCCGGGTGTGATCTATCGTTTAAAAGATATACAGATATTTTCTAGCTATTATCCAACACTTTTTGATAATGGGAATAATATTACATTATCTCCCACGCCATATTTGGTGAGTGTGATAGCAATTAAATATATTAATTAATAGGTTTATGTATCTTGTAGAAGCTTAGTGCATTAATAGTATATTCATTATTATTTCCTTTATGAATTTATTTTGTATAATCAGGTTGAGAGTATTAATCAAATTCTGACTTCAAGTAGATCTAAATACTAGTTTTACATTTATTAGCCCAATATTTCACTGAAGACGTGTTTTGAAGCTATAAAATAATTCCTTTAACTTTAAAGTTGTACACTGGAAAAAATCCAACCTGATGTACTAAAAAGTGAACATTTTTACTTATTGACAATTTAAACGCCTCCTCTTTATATACATATTTATTGAAACAATATTTGACCATTTAGATTTTAATATTAAATTTTTTTTATTCAAAAACAAAAATATTTTTCATTAACAGCTATAAAGTAATCATATTATTACTTTGAACTCCTATCTCTTAATATTTTTAAAACCATTATGATTGAATAACATCTAAAAGAATTCAAAATGATCATTTTAGTTGTATACTTGTGGAGATGCCACACCCCCTTTTTGAACAGGTGCTGGTATCTTCTTACCTTGGATAGGCTAAAGTCTACTTTAAGGAAACTTCTCTAATAATAATTAAATATGTTTTGTTTCATTGGAATAAATGGCATTTTATCTAAAACATTTATTTATTACAGATAAATATGAAGGGTTGTAACCATTCATAATTTATTACTGTGTAAGTCTTTAAAAATTTATTTTTTTGTTTAATATATAATTTAAAAGTCCTGTCTATTTTTTTCATTTATTCTTCTCCATAGAAAAATAATAAATAGACAGATAAATTATGTCTTCTCTTCCTTGACTAATTAATTTCAGATTTTTAAGCAATATGCCCCTTCTATTGACTTTATTATGAGAGTCATATATTCCTTAAATTTCAAGATATTCTATTAACTTCAGTTGATTTCTCTCTCTGTTCTCACTAAATAAATGCATGTATTAAATTGCAAGATTTATTTGTGACATCGGTAGGCAAAGTAGAAGAGATACTTTCTTGTACTATTTTTTTGTTTTGCTTGATACTTGTCAAAAGTAAAATAAAAAAACAAATCAATACTTAGAAACATATCAGATCAGGGAGGAGATATCAGAAAAGTTCTCATCAGAGAATTATTTATATTGGTTATACTTTTGATGGAGTTATTTAATGTTTATATCAATGAATGTAAACAAATATAAGCTTTTTCAATTGGCTTTATATAAGTATGAAAATTCCATGTTATCATTATCTCTATTCTGACATTTCAAAGTTCATTAGGATACTCTGGGTAGCCATTTGGATTAATTTTATGTCTAAATGCACTTAGCAAAGCTAGAGTCATGTATTCGATACTTGCTTATAAGGCGATAGAAATTTATTTAGTGAAGAGCTCATTAAAGGGAAATATTCATGTCGATGGTGTGGCTCCTGAAGCAGACAACCAGCTCATAGTTGAGGATGTCTAGTGACATAGCTAATAGAATCATTTAAAATCCTTAGTCACACTTTGACTATAACAGAGTGATTAGTTGCATAGCGATTAGTATAATGTTAGTTTTAATTTTAACTGTGTGGATATTAGGTCTTTAATAAGGTAACGAAGAAGCTGCTAACTTGTATCACAATAGAAATTTTCTGTCAATTTTATTCGGAAGGTTGCCTCACTTTCATGAGTTATAGAAACTTCATTTCATGTATAAAGGGTAATTAAATCTAATATAATCTTAGGACAAAGAGAATTTGGTGTTCTAGACCCCAAACATTTTCTTTTAATAATAGAATACTCGATATCCATGCTTGCTGAAATCACTCCAGAAAGGGAGAAGGGAATTGAAAATTCAAAACAACTCCATTATTATGCGTTTGAAAAACAAAGTATTATATAAGCAATCTTGATGCAAATTTAATTTTAGCAGATTTCGCTTAAGGAAAATCAGCGATTCAGTTTATACTCGTGATGCGATTTTCAAAAAAGATCCGTCGATCCTACCCAGGTGATGACAAATATGAGGTCCATTCAAAATTTTATGTGCCTATATATATTTGTGTGTGTGTTTATATTTGTTTGTTGATACTCTTATCAATTATATTTTTTCGATTGATTATTGCCAAAATCAATTTCCAAACATTTTATGTTTAAATATAATTAAAGAACAAGATTATTAATGGCTGAAATCGAACCAGTGGGAAGGAGGAGTTTCGAAAATTTAAAACATTCTCTGTAATTATACGTCAGATCAAAATTTTGTATATGACCAACCTTCTTTCAAATTTCATGTCCTACAAATCTTGTCTTTCTCTATCTCGAATATTAACTATTAAATATTTATTATTTTTCAGCAGACCCCTGCTTTTAGACATCACACTTCAACAATAAGCAAATATACCACGAAGTGTCTTATTCTGAGCTTTTGAATACCAAATTTGGTTTTTAACAGATCGTCGACTAGATGAGATACATACAATGACATTATGTGATTATGTCATCAATTAAAATTTCTTGACTCAAAAATGTTTATTTAATTTGTACCATACTTGATATTTAACAATAAAGATCATATTCATTAATGACAAAATCACACCAGGGAGGGGGGATTTATAAGAAGGGAATTCAAAAATTTTAAATAGTCAAATTGAAAATTGTTATAGTACCAATCTCAAAGCGTTGAGCACCACTTGTGGACATTTCAATTTTTCCACAAAGTGAGAATGTTTTACATTTAGCACTGATAAACCTTAGGTTTGGTCCCAGAATGTAACCTGGGTTTATAACCTTGGTTTAAAAAAAAAATACAAAAATAAAACAAGAAAATATTTAAATACTATGACCACCAGTGAGTCACAAAAAAAACTGATAAAAACCTCAAAACAGGATTAGTTTTATCAAAAACATAAAAAATAAAAAAAAATGTTGGTGGCTGCAAGTTACACAAGGAATGATACATGCATTATATCTATATTTGTAAAAATATGTTTATATATTTAGTTTTGTGTTTTATTTTAGAGTGACGATACAAGGAAGGGATACAGGCGATTGATTTTAACTTTTACCTTCAGTGAAGAACCAAAGAAAATACTTCTCAGATTTAAATTTCCAAAAGGTATCTATTTATTATTATTATTATTTTTATTAGGTTGATAATAACTGTGCATGAGCATTATAAATTAATTTAAGTAGTGACTCTCACTTACACAAAGCTAATCACTCATGGGTACTTATCGGAAGGCTACCTATTTAAAGACAATAATTAAAAGAAAATCAGTTTATTATTTAAAATAACACTTCTAGAATTTATAAATGACAAAATGGTTAACGGGAGGCGCTCATTATTTACAGATAAAATATTTACTGGTTCAAAACTGCTTATCACAATTATATGGTGATGGTGTATATAGTGGTTCATACTTGACTAGGTTATCTTAGTCATTCTGTTTCTTCTGTTATCAGAAAATGAGTGATCGTTTATTAACAACACTTGGACAGCTGCCATTTTTTCTTTTAATATGATTTAATAATCATTTAAATGGGTGGCCTCCCAATAACTGATAAGTACCCACTCATATTGGAATGTATCTATTAAAAGGACTCTATTCCTATGGATTCAAATAGTATAACCTTGGTATGGAAGTGGAGCAGTGATCCCAGCCTTTCACTCTCTTTAATTATTAAAATAAAAAAAGTTTAAATTCCCACTTATCTGTAAAAATCTTGGAGGAATTATAAATAAAGAGTGAAATAAAAATAAAATTAATTTAACTCCAAATTTGAGATAATATGAATGTTGGGCTTAACGTAAATATGACATCTAACTCTCGAGGTACATTTATATTTGCATATCCTACTAGTGCTGACGGACAAAAATATAGGAAATTTTAAATCCTTCTACTTGTTTTTATTTCATCTCACTTAATCCCATTTAACTATCCATGGTTACTTAAATTAATTATTGTAAGCTTAAAACATTATTTATCTTTCAAATAAAAAGTTTAGTTCAACACAATTCTTTGATTTTGGTTTTGCTTTAGAAATAACCTTTACTTTATTCCAGCAAATGGTCGTTGGTCCCTAAGTGAAATTGAATATCAAAGTGATAACCGGAGTGCAGTATTGACACCCTCCCTGGATATTTCTGAGAAAATAAATAATGCATATGGTCATATTGGGAATGTCATCTTTAAGAACGACACTGCTGGTGTTTCTCTTGTTTTCTGGGATATAACGGTAAAAGCTTTTTTTAAAATAATTAGTCTTATTATAGTTTTTATTCACAGACTCTGACATTTTAGTAGATTCCCTTAAGGTGAGTTTCGAAAAATTTCTTCGAATGTCAAGAAGCAATACCGAACTGATGGAGATGTATGATGAACCTGATATTATCACATCTAGAGAATATATGACACAACAGGCAGAAAGAGGAGGAGAAGCAGGACTTGCAAAGACTGGGGTCTGGAATCAGAGGAATCCAGCTCCAAACCCCAAGGAATAGTTTGAGATTTTGTAAGATGCTCAGGTCCTTATAATGCCTAGTCATTTGTTAAAGTAACTACTAAAATAGTTTTCTCTCTTTCCGAATAGTCTATTTAATGAAATCTTACGTGTTATGTTGGAATGCACCTTTACTGATAATTCCCAGCATTTTCTGGGTATTGCAAAGTTACGTCAGCATATTGAGCAGTATTCCACTCATCTACTTCTGCATACTTAGACCATATTGATTTCAATGTTATCAGTTTGCTTTATCATTATTATTTCAGACTTTTCTCAGCTTTTGATACTTATTGATGAAAATGTTTTTTTCATTCCTAGCAAATGCAAAGACACTGGCTGATTAGGAGATTTGTATTTTAAATCACTCAAAGAATAAAGAAAACAAATATGGTTAAAACTGATAGACATAAGGGCAGATTATTTGGATCATAGTCAGATAAACATATCTAAAAAAAGTCCGTCCCGCAGGGGCTGCGTAAACTAAGCAGATTTCCCTTGTGAAGTTTAGTAATAGATAAATTTACATACTAGTAACTCAACACCTCCGTGAATAAATACAAACGAAAATAAGAAATGTTTCATTCAATTTCAATAACCGACAGGAAGTGTTAGGTTAGAAATGTAAACAAATGGATCTGCCCGCCTCACACAGGAAAGAAAAACAATTACTGATATATACCAGAATATAACATATTAATATTATTGAGAACTATTTACTATATCTAGTACTGTAATTAATAATGAGTCAGAATAATTATTACCTCAATCAAATTTTAGTAGTCCAAAACCTTAAGACGGGGGGGGGGGGGGGTCACCAGGACATATTTGCATGTATCTCGTATAATAAATGTCTCTTCAATACACTTTTTGGTATTTAAACTTCGAATAATGTGATTTATTATGTAGCAGAGTATTGTTTACGTAGCATGAGTAGAAGTAACGGTTTGTTGATGGCTGAAAACTTAAAAATGCAAATATCTCGGTTAATATTCAAGATAGTGAATACATATATTAACAATATTTATAGTACATTTAATTTGCAATAAGATTCATTCTATACAACTTTTCGATCCGACCTATGGTAACGGAGATATTTTGAATTTTCGAAAATCCTCCCCTCTAAACCCCCCCTCCCCCTTGCCCGATTTCAGCCGTTAACAAACTTGATCTTTCTTTTTACATAAAACGACTAAATATCGAGTTTGGTAACGATTAAACAATAATTGCGACCGCTAGAGCGGTAACAGACAAATATATATATATATATATATATATATAGAGAGAGAGAGAGAGAGAGAGAGAGAGAGAGAGAGATACAGATTTGAACGGACCTCATTTTCGTCATCTCCTGGGTAGAATCGATGGAGATTTGAGGAAAACTTTTGGAAATCGCGTCATGAGTACAACCTCAATAGCTGATTTCCCTTAAGGGAAATCTGCTAATACTAATACCATGAACCTTCGCATTTTCGATCTCACGAATTTTAGCAGATTTCCCTTAAGGGAAATCAGCTATTGAGGTTGTACTCATGACGGAATTTTCGACATTTTTCTTCAAATGTCCATCGATCCTACCTAGTAGATGACGAAAATGAGGTCCGTTCAAAACTGTATATATATATCTATATATATATATATATATTTGTCTGTTACCGCTCTAGCGGTCGCAATTTTTGTTTGATCCTTACCAAACTTCATATTTAAGCGTTTTATGTAAAAAGAAAGATCAAGTTCGTTAATGGCTGAAATCGGACCAGTGGGAGGGGGGGTTTAGAGGGGAGGATTTTCGAAAATTCGAAATATCTCCGTTACTATACGTCGGATCAAAAGATTGTATAGAACCAATCTTATTGCAAATTAAATTTACTATAAATAATGTTCTATACATTAATTCTCTATCTTGAATATTAACCGAGATATTTGCATTTGTATTCTGCGTGTCACCAATAGGCTATGTTCGGAGTTTCCGACGAGAGCTCTGGCGGCCGTTTCCATAACTATCGTCCCTCGTGAATAGGTTTAGAGGTTAGGTTAACTGTTTTTTGGGCTAGAAACTACTGGGTTATTACGCCCTAAATAATGTTTTTTAGGTTTAGAGGTTTCTTACTACTACAGTTGTTATTAGGCAGATTTCTCTATTGTAAAACTTCACGTGGGAAATCTGCTTAGTTTACGCAGCCCCTGCGTGACGGACTTTTTTTTTAGTATTTTATTGTCACTTTTAATAGATTATTGTTATTTTAGCTTATTTTTGAATTATTTTTTAAACCTTATTTATTAAAAATTGTAACCTAATTTTTTTTATGTGATTTAATTCTATAAGGTTGTTCATTATATTCCAGGTGCAAGCTTATGCTCAAGGAGACTTAACTAAAAATGTATTTATTGCTGCAAACAGCCCTCCATTCTTCACTGCTCCTATCTGGTCTGGGCTTATTGTTACATTTGTCCTCGGGATCATCCTTGCTTGGGGAATTATCATGCTTATGGACATTCGGACAATGGATAGGTTTGACGATCCTAAAGGAAAGACAATAACTGTTACAGCTTCAGAGTAATCAAGTAAGTAAGTTATAGATGAATTATTTGTTTTCATAAACAATATTTATTATGGTTTTTCATTTAAAATTTATTTGAATCATGTATTTTAGCTATAAATACTTAAGAGTTAAATTTCTAATATTCGAACTGTATTTATTATATATATATATTGGTATATAAGTGAGAAAATAAATTTTACTTATCATTTTAATATTTATTAACCTTTTTCTGCTATATAATGTTTTTCTCTTTCAATATACATATGAGGGGTCTAAAGCACAAGGGATATAAGTGCAATTTTTAAAATATCCGCGTTGAGCACAGGAATGTAAAGCTAAAATTCCATTTTGTTCAGAGCACAAGGGATAAAGGTGTTACTCAAGTAGGTACTGTAATCTAATGGCGTAAAGAAGATCTACTTCACCAGAATGCTGTTTGGTTTGGAGCACAACAGATATATTGCGGTTATATCCATTTTGTGACGTTGATGTTTGAGTGTTGCAAGAAGTTGTGTTCAATACTGGGGTATAAATGCTGTGTTTTACAGTATCATACCATTATTCTTTTAATTGAAGCTTATTGACTCTTCAATAATGAAGAATATTTTCATTTTTTTTTTAAACCATTATTGCTGAAATATGAGTGAACCAGATGAAGCCAACGGTGATGACTGGGAGAAAGAGGTTGAAGGAAGTTAAGAAATGGAAAAGGAATCAACGCCAGAGACTTCGAAATGAGGGCAAGGAGTATGTTGACAGAAGAGGAAAAAAGCATCGAGAGAAAAAGTAGCAGGTGTACAATCATAACTGTCGCTTTAAATGCAATGATAATGTGAGTGAGATAAAGCGTCGAGAAATTATTGATGATTATTGGGGTCTTGGTGATCATAATTTGCAGTCTTCTTTTATAAATTCTTCAATAACACTCAATAATCCAGTAAGGAAAATGGAGCTGCCAGTTCGAAAAAAATTGGTCAGTTGCACTTATGAACTTGCAGGTCACAGAGTTTGCAAGGAGTTGTTTCTAAAAACAGTTGCTGAAACACCAAAACGAATTCAGAACGTCATCGATAAGAAGAATATGTCAGGAGGTGGGATATCTCCCAAGGATAAAAGGGGACACAATGCACCAGGAAATAAAATTCCGGAAATATCTGTGCAATGGGTGAATGAATACATTCAGTCCTTTCCCCGTTACACAAGCCACTATTCACGTGAGAAAGCACCAAATAGAAAATATTTAAACCCTGGTCTAAATTTGAGGAACCTTTATGTCCTTTATAAAGAATTTTGCCAGGAAAAGAATGTAGAACCTGTAAAAGAAAGCTTTAACAGACAAATATTTAATACTTCATTTAACCTTAGTTTCCATAGACCACTCACAAATACCTGTATTACCTGTGACAAATTACAGGTTATTATTGAACACGGTAATGACGAAGCTAAGACAAAATGTGAAGTTGAAAAGGAAATGCATCTTCGAAAATCAGAAGCAGCACAGACAGCCAAACGTCTTGCTGGTGAGATTGGTAAAGAAGATTCCAGTCATGTTGCGCTGTGTTTTGACCTACAAAAGATGCTACCAACGCCAGTTTTGAGCTGTTCTAGAGCTTATTATGTTCGGTAGTTATGGACTTATAATTTCTGTGTTCATAATCTTAAAAATGGAAATGCTACTATGTTTATGTGGAACGAGAGTCAAGCAACAAAAGGGTGCAAAGAAATTGCATCATGCCTCCTCAAATTCATTTTGTCCTTGCCAATGGATGTCACTCATTTGACGGCATTTAGCAACAATGCAGGGGGACAAAACAAGAGCCATTTCATTGTCAAATTCTGGTTGTATGTTATCCATAACACCAATATTCAAACTGTAGATCACAAAATCCTAGTTTCTAGTCACTCAAGGCTAATTACAATTTTTGTCATTTACTGCACACTTTTATTTAATCTGCCAAATAGTTGAGAACACAAGGGATACAAGTGCATCATCTCATTATCAAATAGTTATTTTTACTACCATAAACTATATATTTTATTTCAAAACAGTTGTAAGCTACCTCAACTCAATCTTTAAGCACAAAACAAACATTGCAGAGCCTATTTACAATTTTCTATTGTCACTTAACTTTAAACCCCTATATCACAGTTTGGAGTTCATGTCACTTATATCCCTTGTGCTTTAGACCCCTCATATATGTTACAGTGAAATACAGAAATCTGGAAAATGTTGACATTGACCGGTGAATGTCAACATTCACATAGTCGCTTGGTGTATGTCCCAAATATTTGCTAAATACCCTTATTTCTGACATTGACCGGTGAATGTCAACATTCACATAGTCGCTTGGTGTATGTCCCAAATATTTGCTAAATACCCTTATTTCTGACATTGACCGGTGAATGTCAACATTCACATAGTCGATTGGCGTATGTCCCAAATATTTGCTAAATACCCTTATTTCAGACATTGACCGGTGAATGTCAACATTCACATAGTCGCTTGGCGTATGTCCCAAATATTTGCTAAATACCCTTATTTCTGACATTGACCGGTGAATGTCAACATTCACATAGTCGCTTGGTGTATGTCCCAAATATTTGCTAAATACCCTTATTTCTGACATTGACCGGTGAATGTCAACATTCACATAGTCGCTTGGTGTATGTCCCAAATATTTGCTAAATACCCTTATTTCTGACATTGACCGGTGAATGTCAACATTCACATAGTCGCTTGGTGTATGTCCCAAATATTTGCTAAATACCCTTATTTCTGACATTGACCGGTGAATGTCAACATTCACATAGTCGCTTGGTGTATGTCCCAAATATTTGCTAAATACCCTTATTTCTGACATTGACCGGTGAATGTCAACATTCACATAGTCGCTTGGTGTATGTCCCAAATATTTGCTAAATACCCTTATTTCTGACATTGACCGGTGAATGTCAACATTCACATAGTCGCTTGGTGTATGTCCCAAATATTTGCTAAATACCCTTATTTCTGACATTGACCGGTGAATGTCAACATTCACATAGTCGCTTGGTGTATGTCCCAAATATTTGCTAAATACCCTTATTTCTGACATTGACCGGTGAATGTCAACATTCACATAGTCGCTTGGTGTATGTCCCAAATATTTGCTAAATACCCTTATTTCTGACATTGACCGGTGAATGTCAACATTCACATAGTCGCTTGGTGTATGTCCCAAATATTTGCTAAATACCCTTATTTCTGACATTGACCGGTGAATGTCAACATTCACATAGTCGCTTGGTGTATGTCCCAAATATTTGCTAAATACCCTTATTTCTGACATTGACCGGTGAATGTCAACATTCACATAGTCGCTTGGTGTATGTCCCAAATATTTGCTAAATACCCTTATTTCTGACATTGACCGGTGAATGTCAACATTCACATAGTCGCTTGGTGTATGTCCCAAATATTTGCTAAATACCCTTATTTCTGACATTGACCGGTGAATGTCAACATTCACATAGTCGCTTGGTGTATGTCCCAAATATTTGCTAAATACCCTTATTTCTGACATTGACCGGTGAATGTCAACATTCACATAGTCGCTTGGTGTATGTCCCAAATATTTGCTAAATACCCTTATTTCTGACATTGACCGGTGAATGTCAACATTCACATAGTCGCTTGGTGTATGTCCCAAATATTTGCTAAATACCCTTATTTCTGACATTGACCGGTGAATGTCAACATTCACATAGTCGCTTGGTGTATGTCCCAAATATTTGCTAAATACCCTTATTTCTGACATTGACCGGTGAATGTCAACATTCACATAGTCGCTTGGTGTATGTCCCAAATATTTGCTAAATACCCTTATTTCTGACATTGACCGGTGAATGTCAACATTCACATAGTCGCTTGGTGTATGTCCCAAATATTTGCTAAATACCCTTATTTCTGACATTGACCGGTGAATGTCAACATTCACATAGTCGCTTGGTGTATGTCCCAAATATTTGCTAAATACCCTTATTTCTGACTTTCACCGGTGAATGTCAACATTCACATAGTCGCTTGGTGTATGTCCCAAATATTTGCTAAATACCCTTATTTCTGACTTTCACCGGTGAATGTCAACATTCACATAGTCGCTTGGTGTATGTCCCAAATATTTGCTAAATACCCTTATTTCTGACATTGACCGGTGAATGTCAACATTCACATAGTCGCTTGGTGTATGTCCCAAATATTTGCTAAATACCCTTATTTCTGACATTGACCGGTGAATGTCAACATTCACATAGTCGCTTGGTGTATGTCCCAAATATTTGCTAAATACCCTTATTTCTGACATTGACCGGTGAATGTCAACATTCACATAGTCGCTTGGTGTATGTCCCAAATATTTGCTAAATACCCTTATTTCTGACATTGACCGGTGAATGTCAACATTCACATAGTCGCTTGGTGTATGTCCCAAATATTTGCTAAATACCCTTATTTCTGACATTGACCGGTGAATGTCAACATTCACATAGTCGCTTGGTGTATGTCCCAAATATTTGCTAAATACCCTTATTTCTGACATTGACCGTGAATGTCAACATTCACATAGTCGCTTGGTGTATGTCCCAAATATTTGCTAAATACCCTTATTTCTGACATTGACCGGTGAATGTCAACATTCACATAGTCGCTTGGTGTATGTCCCAAATATTTGCTAAATACCCTTATTTCTGACATTGACCGGTGAATGTCAACATTCACATAGTCGCTTGGTGTATGTCCCAAATATTTGCTAAATACCCTTATTTCTGACATTGACCGGTGAATGTCAACATTCACATAGTCGCTTGGTATATGTCCCAAATATTTGCTAAATACCTTTATTTCTGACATGACCGGTGAATGTCAACATTCACATAGTCGCTTGGTGTATGTCCCAAATATTTGCTAAATACCCTTATTTCTGACATTGACCGGTGAATGTCAACATTCACATAGTCGCTTGGTGTATGTCCCAAATATTTGCTAAATACCCTTATTTCTGACATTGACCGGTGAATGTCAACATTCACATAGTCGCTTGGTGTATGTCCCAAATATTTGCTAAATACCCTTATTTCTGACATTGACCGGTGAATGTCAACATTCACATAGTCGCTTGGTGTATGTCCCAAATATTTGCTAAATACCCTTATTTCTGACATTGACCGGTGAATGTCAACATTCACATAGTCGCTTGGTGTATGTCCCAAATATTTGCTAAATACCCTTATTTCTGACATTGACCGGTGAATGTCAACATTCACATAGTCGCTTGGTGTATGTCCCAAATATTTGCTAAATACCCTTATTTCTGACATTGACCGGTGAATGTCAACATTCACATAGTCGCTTGGTGTATGTCCCAAATATTTGCTAAATACCCTTATTTCTGACTTTCACCTGTGAATGTCGACATACACTTGTGAGGGTCCGAATGTACAAGAATCTAATGAAATATTCGATCATTCAGCGACGTATTTGGTGTTTGTTGACATTCACTGGTGAATGTCGACATTCTCTGATTTCAGCCTTTCACGGTACCATATACACACATTTAAAAGTTTAGGACCACCTCAGTTTTTTTGAAAAAGTCCATATACTCGTATTGTGGAGTAAATAAAAAAACCTTAAATTGTTTTATAAATGAAACTTTAATACAAAAATATTGGATGAAATAATAGTTTTAGAGGGTGAAGTTAAAAAGAAAAAAATTATACTTCTTTCTTTGTTTCATCTAAAACTCCTTTATTTTTAATAAAGTCTTTATACTCCTGTAACATTTATTCAATGATTCTGTCAAGCTTTTCATCACATTAAAACAAATTTTAGTAGGTTTCATTTCTAATCCAAGGCATTCTGCATCCTTGTAACCAATACAACTGACATCGGCACCTGAATCTATCTTAACTCTTTGTAGGAAAAGGACTGCTATCACAGCCTCCTCCCGTGCTCATTCAAACTCTAACTGAGAGGACTGTCAATAGTTACAAGGGTTTCTGCTAGATGTCAGGAGAAAATGAGGAATTATTCTTGAATGTTCCATCGTCGGGAGCCGCCAAACACCCTTCCTGGAGAATGAGCATGGGAGAAGGCTGGCAGAGGTTGCACTAGCGGCCCTTTCCCTATAAAGGGTTCAACAGTACAAAATGACAACCATGAACTAACAGATCGATAACAAAAAGATCTACTCGAATGCAATGCTTTCTCCTATTGTAATACAGCAGAGGCCAATTTGAGTCATATCATTAAATGTGTTATTTTGAGTGGACTGGTCAAATTTTTGCCAGACAGAATTCTACACAGAATGAGGAAATTTAGCTTTTGTCAATGGCCTGATTTTACGACGGGCGAGACTACATATTCCCCAAAAAGTAAGAACCGAAATACTCTCACAGATTCATAGTAGTCATCTGGGTGTAAACGACTGTCTCGGTCGTGTAAAAGAAACTGTGTGGTGGGCTGGTATTAGCTCAGATATAAAGAAGATGGTAGAGGTTTGTGATAAGTGTCTCGAATATAAAGTTCATCCTTCAGAACTATTAAGACCACAACCTATTTCTGACAGGCCATGGGAAGTTGTTGGAGCTGGCATTTGGCAGCACAATAAAAAAAAATGTATCTTTGCATGCAAAATTACTTTTCAAAATGTATTAAATTGTTTCATTAGATTGGACTGGAACTGCATCTTTTAAGAACGCTTATTTATCTATTTTTTTCTCGACATGGAATTCCCAAGATTCTTAGACTTGATAATGATACATAGCCCATTAGTATCAGTTGGCGCATGATGAAGTTTTCTGAAGAATTAGGGTTCCAAATTATCACATGAAAGGGCGATACAGACATGCAAAAGTATTCTTAATAAAAATAGTGACTTATTTAGGACTTTTGACTCACTGAGTCACTCCACTGGAATGTGGTAATTCACCGGCCCAATTGTTGTTTGGGTGGAAAATTCGTACAACTCTTATCTGTCTTGTGTGAACAATTGAATCCAGGTTGGCCTAATCTTGAAAACTACAAAGATTCGTATAACAGAGGAAAAAAGAAAGCAAAATTTTATTTTGACACATGTCACAGAACAATCTCTTGTCAATCCATGTGATTGGCGTGTTTTGGGAAGAGCTTTTGATAGAAAAGCTCTTGATCATTCTCCCACTTGACAACAAAACCTTTGAAAAGTTGTGGGAGTTACCTGTGGTAAATGCTATTTGAACATATGATTATGATTATAAGTTCAGTTAATAAAGTTTACTTGCTGAGGTAGCATGCAGATTACTTTATTTAACATTATTCCAAAAGCAGTTCCTCAATGTCTGGTCCCATACAGTAAAGTAACATATTAATCTGTTAAACTTGTTGATTTGGCAGATGGACCAGTCACCGAACGGAACATGCCAAACTGCTTGATCTAGGCTCTCCATGACTGCGGATCTTGTATATCAAACATATCTGGAGGTTTTAGCTGGTAAGAAGCATCAGTTGAGAAGACTGCTTCTGAAGCAAGCCTCATCATGTGTTGACAGCACTGAGGACAGAGTGTCCCATGTATCTGCTGAAATAGACACCACCTTTATCATTTTACTCCTGACACCATGTTAAATAAAGAAATCTGTATGCTACCTCAACTTTTTGAAATTTTTCTTCAAATGTCCATCGATCCTACCTAGTAGATGATGAAAATGAGGTCCGTTCAAAACTGTATATATATATATATATATATATATATATATATATATATATATATATATATATATTTGTCTGTTATCGCTCTAGCGGTCGCAATTTATGTTTGATCGTTACGAAACTCGATATGTAACCGTTTTAAGTAAAAAGAAAGATCAAGTTCGTTAACGGCTGAAATCGGACCAGTGGGAGGGGGGGGGGGTTAGAGGGGAGGATTTTCTAAATATCTCCGTTACTATACATAGGATCGAAAAATTGTACAGAACCAATCTTATTGAAAATTAAATTTACAATAAATATTGTCATATACATTTTTTCTCTATCTTGAATATTAACCGAGATATTTGCGTTTTTATTAAATCGGGGCGCCTAATGGACGAGAGTTACTTTCCTGCCAAAAATTAGTTCGGTCGTTTCCTTCACTGGCTCGGCTCTCGTGAAATTTCTCTATTGTAAAACTTCACGTGGGAAATCTGCTTAGTTTACGCCACCCCAGCGTGACGGACTTTAGACACATTCAAAAAGTTGACCTCCCCAAATCTTCAGCAACAGAAATCAATTTACTGGTGAGAGTGTTGACTTCACCTCAAATCTAATGGTCTGTCAGTCTTCGGTTCCTCTTATGTTTTAAAATCATAAATTGATCTTCCTGAGTGGATCCTCCTGTTTGTATTTTATCGTGGTGAGAATGTGTTTTTTAATATCGAGTGTATATGCACCTTACTTTTTGATATCTTTAGTTGTGCAGACATTTGGCAAACATTTCTTTTCTTGTGTAGTGTGTAAAATACACTATGTGGTTCAATGAAATTCCTTCTTTTTATCCATTTTTAAAAGTATGAACAAAATTAAAACTGTCCTTAAGAATACTAAATTTAAACTAAGGAAACAAACTAATCTTAATCCCGCTTAGGGAATATGCCCTAATATAAATACAACTCCAGACAAACTACCATGGATCAAGAACATTGTTATCTATATTACTGAAATATAAGTTATTCTTGTTTATGATGTTTAAATAGTTTTGCTTGTAACTGATTAAAATAGTTAGTATAATTAAAGTTTTCAATGATGAAACCATATTAATTTGAATAACCGATTCTCCTAAACAACAATTTGAGTTTAGTTTTATGATGTTCCAAAATATATAGGTATCATTTTTTTAAAACATTGAAGGTGTCCTAAACTACTGAATGTCAGTGAATGTATGCAGATATACAAGCATACTCACATGCACATATGTCAAATATTTCAATTTTCCTGCCAATCGGATTTCTGCAGCCTTTTCTGGTTTGATTTTGGCACAGCTCACTAGAAGCATACTCAACCTTCCCTAACAACTGAACATTCGGCTGGCATACTAGCGGATTTATTCTTCCTTTTTTCTCTGAAGAGTTTCCACTCAAGAGTATTAGTGTTTTTCCTTCAGCCCACAATTTTCTTAATAATGTTGTCTAGTGTTCGTACTTTTATTTTAACTACACCTGATTCTATTTATAATCAGCTAAACCTACATTATTTCTGTAATGCTCTAACCTTTTCTGGCTGTGTTTCCAAACACATGATTTCATTACTTCAGTTCTTATTACTTATTACCGCTTATTACTTCAGTTAAAATACGCTAATAATGTTCTTATCTTGCCAGAGCCTAATAGAAAACTTATTTCAATTCATTTTCATTTTTCTTTCCCCCACAGTTTTTACACGGTCTTGTTCATGTTGTGGTGATTAGAAGCTGGAAGTAATTAACCAGTTACCCATGGTTAACAGGTTCAAATAAACATGGTTTCCCATGGAAATATAATAATTACATTATCATATCACCGAATAATTTCTTCATTTCCAATACTGTTACAAAATTAATATTAAAAAAATTATACTTTCATGTTGCCACACCTAATTGTATCATAGTTTTCGACACCTGAGTGAACTTTCACTCTTGTCAGTGGAAGCAGAGTATAAAATATGTAACATTGACAACATTCATTCCTTTGATAGATGAGTTTTATGCTGTATTCCAGATTTCAGTACTGAATGATAAAAGATAGTAGGACGTAGACTTCTACTCCTCCTTCCTCTTTGAGGGTACTCTCAAATAAGGTTACAGTATAATAGACAAATGGAAAATAGCATATCCAATGCTCATCCTCTTCCTTTACCCTATTTCGACAGGACCTCAAAGACTGAATTCAGTTGAGCTGCGTGCTTAAAAAGCCATTCATTCTCTATAGTCTCAAAAAATATCCAGCCATTAATTTAATAGTATTGACTGCATACAGTATATACAAGCACACACACTAATCTAAATATTGTAACAATGAAAAAATAAGATTAATTTGTTATTTATTAACAATCACTTTTTGCTAATGTAGTTAATATGGGCGAGTTATCTACAGGTTACCACCACCCTTTATGTTAAAGTATTATTTGTATGAGTAATGAAATCATGGATAAAGAAAGAGCTTTGCTTATTTTGCAATAGATTATTTTATTGATCATCTACATAAATGAAATAAAATGAAGGACTAGAGAAAATATTCCATGGAATTGTTCTATACACTAATTATTCAAACTCTGATGCTAGGCAATGAAGATTTCTCTACAGCTCATATCGAAGAGATGGCTCTAAGTAACTCTTGTCTCTGTGGAAAAAACAAATTAAACATGAGATGGATTAAAGATCATGAAATATAGTGTGCGTGCGTGCATGTGTGTGTGTGTGTATATTGCATTATTCTCTATGAGTGGATGGGAATAAGACCATGCACAGTTTTAAAAAATAATTACTCCCCTCTTCCCTCCGCCTGTGTCTGTTATGGAATTATTATCAATGAACAGCAGCATACTTGTCTCATCTTCACCACAAATGGTTTAAAATAATAAATTAAAATAAAAACAAATGTTAAAATCTACTAGGACCCATGTTCTCTGCTATCATAGATATTGTGCTAACCATTATGTTATTGATTCAAGAAATGTTTAATTCCATTGTTGTTCCGAGTGGTTTGTATAATTGTTTTGATGAATACTGACTCCTTCAAATATTTCTTCTCTAATTTAAAAAAGCCTGCCACCCAGGGGCTGAGTAATATAAGCAGATTCCCCATGTGCTGGACATACATGAGGGTCAGTCCATGTAGTCATCCAGCACTGGTTGCTTCGCCATTTTTAAAAAATGTTATTATTTTTGTTATACAATATCCTTACTTGTTGGAAGTTGAAAATCATCATTTTAAAAATGTTACTGCCCATAGATTTTGAATGGTGACCGTATTTGTTCAGTGAACTGCTGCATCCAAACATTTACGTCAAAACCTGTATCTCCTAAATTATTTGACCTATCACTATGGGACAAAAACAAAATTTTACAGAAAATGGGATATTGTATAAAAAATATCAGATTTTTAAAAATAGTAAAGCAACCAAATTAATGTTTTCTGGATGACGAAATGGACTGGTATTGAGCATGACCTAACATAATGAGAACAAAAAAATTAATTTCATTCTCTTTATGATGAACAGTTTTAAATTAATTTGTATGTAATAGTATATATTAAGTATGTCTTGCTTACCATTCTAAATGGTGGCTGAAGAAAAAGAATACATGAAGTCATTTTCATAGAATTCAAATTCTATATCTTCTGTTTGAGTAGCTGCTGGTAACGCTTTCCTTCTAAATGAAATTACCTTTTTTCCAATTTCAATGATCAGTTGCGATAGATCAACGATCAGCATTATGCTTACGAAAAATACAAGTGGTAAGCTGGCCCAGAATATGTTGGTTGCTAATCTTTTAGGAATTTTCCTTTCAATTAAACTTTCATTAAATGCATTGTTTTCAAAATTCAGAATGTGACATACTGGGATAGAAGTGTTTTCAAGTTGCTCCTTTTCTGCAGTGAATGCTGTATACTTTATTGTCATGGTGTAGATTGTAATGATAAGAGCAGTGCATATTATGCTCATCAGCCCTAAGTAGAGTTCCAACAGGGATTTAAAAGTATACATTTTCAATATA
This sequence comes from Riptortus pedestris, assembly GCA_019009955.1. NCBI lineage: Eukaryota > Metazoa > Arthropoda > Insecta > Hemiptera > Alydidae > Riptortus > Riptortus pedestris. Next base: position 4,580,419 of record CM032231.1, on the reverse strand, counting down.
GCATTGAAAATATATGATAATAGTGCTATCATTGCCATTATGACAGAAAAACTCAAAGTGCAACTCCTGATGAATTCTAACTTCCTGATCAATTTCGAGTCATTTGGTAGACAGCTGCAAGATTGTATTGCACTGTTAGAACATGTCATGCTTCGTGCGGGTTCATGATTCACCATTTCCTCTGAGTACTGGGTAAAAGTAATAGCAAAAGCCGCAATAAAAAAAACTGCACAAGAATTGTAAAGATTTGATAAAAACATTTTTAAAGCTCATAAAGTGTGGCCGGGTGTGGTCGACTTACTAGAGTCCTTACCTATAAAAGTTCGAGGGACTGCAGTATACTAAAAAAAGGCTAGGATCAATAATTTCTCAAGGCCAAATATGCATGTAGAAATCAAAACACCATGTTGTAAAGAAGTAAATTAACAGTACCCATTTAATTTTTTTTATGGATGTTACATAATTTATATGTATTTTTAATCAATAAACAAAGTGAATTGTCTGTTAGCCTGATCAACTCGACTGATTGAGGAGGCTGTGGTGGTAGCCATTAATGCTTCCCCACTCAGATCTCAACTCCTCCTAAATTTTCTATTCAAAGAACCTACTGCATTGAAGACTGTCTTAATTTTTTATTTCATTCATTTATTCTGGTTTATATACTATTGAAACTGCTACATTTAAAGGTTCATAATCTTCATTGTCAACTTATGACCCATTCAGAGTTTGACAAGAAACTTAACCTCTTCAAGGATTGCATTGTATGAATTGATTTGTTTACTTATTTCTCACTTATATTAACCTACATAGCTAAAACGAAATGGCTTCACTCTAAGACATTAGTTGAAAACTTGTTATGGTGTTTGATGACGATGACCTTGGCTGTTTTATCACAACCAGGTCTCTAAATGAAGAGAATCTTCTGTATCATCAAGAGATTAAAGTCCCTCTTCAAGATCATGACTTGGCAGCCAGTAATACTTTGGAAAGATCTCATCCAGCATATTCTGCTTATATCTCCAAGTGTGTTATTCACTTGTAGCGCATTATACCACAGTTTCACTGCTACTGCTATTGTATCCCTTTTTGTTGATATACTTGAGAAATGAATGTCCCTCTTCAAGATCATGACTTGGCAACCAGTAATACATTGCAAAAATCTCATCGAGTATCAGTCTGCATTTATCTCCTAATTCATTACTCACTTGTAGCTCATTTTAACCCTCTATTCAGCTTCACTTCTACTGCTATTGTATCCCTTTGCTATTATATCTCAAGAAACATATCAGAGGCTCACTTGACCACATCCATCAACCATAATAGCTCAGTGCTAACTCAGCGTTGTTGATAAATTCAATGCACTCATGAATAGTAATGTGGTCAGCTTAAGTTAAGTTTCTTTTGTTAAACAAGAGTTCCACTCATTAAAATATTCAAGATTCCAACATACAATATAATTTTAATTTTAAAATTAATTTATGATACATAATAATATTATTTTTTTATTGGATTGTGCTCATGATGAGATTTTTGAAAAAACAGTATTCAAATGTCCATCAACCCTATCTAAGAATTGACAAAAACAAGATCCATTAAAATTTATGTGTGTATCTATATACGTAGTAAGGTCCATAAGTTTCCATCCTTGAAGGAAATGTAAAAGAAAAAACTGGTCTTATTGTTTTTAAGTATATTCTCCTTTTAAGTTCTATATACTTAATACAACGCTTAGGCAACATTTCTATTCCATGAAAAAAATAATTTTCTTTTTTGTGTGAAAATGTTCTTCGAGCGCTGCTTGGACTGGTGTTAAATCTCTCCTCCCACGAAGGTCAGATTTTAACTTTGTAAACAAGCAGAAGTTGCTAGGGGCCAAGTCTAGGGTATAGGGTAGATAGGAGATTTCTTGGAATCAGCAGTATCCCTCTACAATCCTAAAAAATTGTGGCCATTATCTATTATGTCGACTGAATGACTTTTGCGTTTAGCGGTGGTGCTTCTGGTTTTCTCCCCTTTTGGTTGACTCCCTTTTGCTGAGTGGGCCATAGAATAGAACCATTGTCTCATCCCCAGTTACAATTGAATCAAAGAATTTTTTTTGGATCAGCATTATATCGTAAAAATTCATTGCAGCAGTGAACACATTCATTGAGAAGCAGAAAGAATTTTTGGATCCCGTCTTACCCCCCTCACTTTTCTCATATGAAAATGCTCATTAATGATCCTCAGGACACTTGTTTTTGAAAGCCTTGCTGCTATTTCCTTGAGCTTAAAATGTTGGATTTTATTTCAGAAGTGATAGCTTTCAATGGGCAACCAGGACACGAGTCGTCATCAAGACTTTCTCTCCCTAACTTAAATAATTTTGCTAATTGTTTTACAATGGAATTGGAGGGGAGAACTCCCCATACACACCATACAAGCACTCTTTAATTTGTGCAGGAGCAAGGCCCTCTTTACAAAATAATGTAATAACCACACGGTATACAATCTTGAACATTTTTAAATATGAGTGTGTGTGTTTTGTCTGTTACTGTTCTAGGGGTTGCAATTATTGTTTGTGATCGTTACCAAACTCGATATTTAGTCATTTTATTGCCAAAGTTCGTTGACGGCAAAATTCGGACTAGGGGGAGGGGGGTTTAGAGGGGTAGAATTTCGAAAATTCAAAATATTGTATGTTTACTATATGCTGGATCATAAACGTGTATAGAACCAATCTTATTGCAAGTTAAGTGTACTATAAATATTGTTATATACATTTATTCACTATCTTGAATATTAAGCAAGACATATGCATTTTTTAGTTTTCAGCCTCCACCGACCCCCCCCCCACCTTCTACTCATGTTACATAAACAACACTCTGTTATATAATAAACCACTTCATTCGAAGCTTAAATACCAAATATTGTTTTCAAGAAGCCTTTATTATACGAGATACATGAAATTATGTTCTGGTGCCCCCCCCCCTCCACCTCCCTTTTCTTGGACTACTAAAATTTGATTGATTGAGATAAAAATGATTCTGATTCATTATAAATTATAGTACTTGATATAGTAAATAGTTTTCAACAAAATTAATATGTTATATTCTGATATATTTCATTAGATGTTTTTTTTTTTCGCTGAGAGGTCTGCAGACCTGTTTGTTTACAATTCAGACGCTTCCCGTCCGGAAATTATTAAAATTTACTGAAATATTTCATATTACCGTTTGTATTTCTTCAGTTAATATTCACGGCGACGTTGTGTTAGCAGTACATAGGTTTACCTATTGTTAAACTTCAGGAAGGAAATCTCCTTTGTTTGCGCAGCCCCTGCGTGACAGACTTTTGCTTTTCAAACTAGAAACAAAATAAGGGATGCATATACAAATTTAGATAAGAAAATTGAATTAGCAAATTAGCATAGCAAATGTGGTTTATGAAGTCATTTGTCTGGATTGCACCAAAAAGTACATTGGGGAAATAAGACTACCTAGAAAAAAGAATTTATCAATACCAGATTGATGTAAAGAACAAGGAAAAAATAGAAATAAAACTGCTTGAGCTCAACACTGTAACGTTGCAGAACACAATTTAAAAGTTTTACTCAAGGAACCCTGAGTCTGAGAGGAAAATTCTGGAAGCTTTGTACATATCCAAAGACCTGCAGAATGTAGTTAATTTTAAAACAGACACAGGACAGGAATTTAAATACATATTATGCTGAAGTGTTAAAGAAATTAAAATAAATCTGCTAAATAAAGATAAAGATAGTTTAGGATATGGGTGATTTATTGTAATAATTTCTAAGTGATTTAATTGTTTGGCTGTGAAAATTTTAAACACCTATTAACCATTTAATTCTAATTATTTTTTTATATATGATGAGTATAGAAAATTATGGATTGCCTTAATGGATGAGAGACAAAAATTACAAATTTACCCTGTATGTTTTTAGCATTGTAAATGCTTAACGCCTGCCAGTCGAAAATAAATAAAGATGACTTAGTTTGACACCTTAAGATAATTTTTTTTTTTCTGAAATACTTTTATGGTTCTCAATAAGGATTAGATGTAAATATTTTTGTTAGTTAAGTGTTTTTTTTCTTTTCAGATAAGTGTCCCTCAACTCCAGTAGAAATGTTCCCTCATCAGATTGGTGTAATGAAGTTGAGGAAAATTGCATTCCATGAAAATTTAGAGCACAAGTACTTTACTTTTTTCTCCTCGAGTTCTTCAGTAGTCTCAAGAATAGACATGTATCAATTAATATGTGTTATAAATGTTAATGGCAACTTCTTATTCAAGCAAATCCTCAATATTTTTTTAATAAACATTATCTTATTTTGAAGGCAATAGTTTATTTTGTGACAGTATTTTGTTTGTTGTTTGTAAAGACATTTTATGAGTTAATACGAACATGTGTTTTGTAATAAAATGTATATATAGATGTATGTGTTTTATCATATTTTTAGAAAATTAGTTGTCTTATTTTTTTTTCTTTTATTTATTTTTAACTGAAAATATTTTATGGTTCACCATTCCATCTAGGGATTATAGTTGACCAAACTTCAAATAAAATATAGCTTTGCAAGTTATTTGAATTTCTATATCTAGGAAAAGGTTTTCTAATCATCGAGATAGAATTTCTTATTAATAATCTCTGTACAAAATCTTTTAATCATCTCTTTCATTTTTTTTCTTTGTCTGCTCCTCTTACTCTTATCATGTTCATATTCTGTAAATAGTATTATCTATGTAATATTATTCTTAATTAGCCATTCGGTTTAAAATATATAATATAGACCATTTTTATGGCTTTATTTTTAATTGTTGTTTATATGTTAAAAAAATATGATGTTTTGAATTCAATATAGATAAATAAAAACATAAATTCTTCTAACTCTAGAAAGCTGTTAAAAATTAAAAATAGTTAATTTGTTGGAATTGTAGTTTTTTTTTTTTTTAAGTGAATAGGGATATTCCCATTTCTACTGCTGAGAATATTATCTTTTACGGCATTTGGTAAGAATATCATTTTTTTTTTCATTATTAAAAAACTATTGAATTAATTCATCACTATTTATTATCATATAGTTGAGAACATTAATTTTAAATTTTTGTGTCAGATAAATTACTTTTCTTCCTGCAATAAATTATTGAGTTTAGAATTATTTTATTTTTATTCCCAATAGTTAATTATAACATTATTGTTGTTTCAATTATATTAAGGCTTTGCACTATTGTTGACACATTGTAGGTCATACCTCAAAATACACATCAAATCTTCTGAAATCAAAAAAGTGACAGAAGTATGTACGCGCATGTGTCTTAAGAGGGTAACTGGATGATGTTAGAGGTGTGACCTTACTTTGAATTGAGTAAACTGTAAATAACACTGTTGCACTAATGTGAGATGATCGCCATGATGGAACTTGATATGATGGTGCTCAAGGTGTGCTGATAATAAAGACTAACTCTTGTAAGGGGACAAATATAGTAAATATTGGTAACACGGCCTCATGAGAGAGTCCTGTAAGTATGAAAAGATAAAATGCTTGCATAGATGCCTGTGCATGTATACTATTTTTTACCACCGAACTAAACCAGAAAGCTTAATGTAACTATATAAATAGATCTATCGGGAACCAATACATATTTAATATCAATCATCTTCAACTCTATTTTACAGAATAATGTCGTTTAGATGGCACAAGCAAGTACAAACAGTAGAGAATATGCATGAGAATAAGCAGAAAATAAAAAGTTTGTCACATCATGTTAAGAAAATTGTCCATCTCATGTCACCATCTGTTCTATAAAGGTTTTTATGGTTTTACTTGGCGAGAGTCTATTCTCCACTGGCATATATGACTGTGCAATATGGAAATTAACACGCCCAGATATTAAAAAGCAGGGGCTGCATAAACTAATCAGATCTGACATCTATTGCACATTTTTCCAGTAATATGAAGCTTATGTAAACAGGAATTGAAATATAAACTGGGCATGAGGTACAGTTACTCAGTGGGGGCATACTGAAGACTTAAAAAATTATATAAAAATAACTCACTTAAAATTCCTGCCAGTCAGGGAGGGCACTGAGGTCCTATCAACCCAACCATTACATCTCCATTCAGAATGGCTTTATATTCGTTATAAAGTCGAGTTAGTTCTTAGCTGTGGCTTCCTTCTTACCCCACTCAGTATCTCCATGTCCAAAGTACTTGCATCTTAAATACTCCAGCATTCCGCATTCAAGCACAATGTGCTTAGGAGTCTCTACAGCACCTAGATCCACTTAAGAAAATGTAAGCTATATTCTGTAAACTACCATTTAAATATTATTTTGTTTAAGTAGAGATAGAGAAGGAGGTAGAAATAGACTCAAAAACTGGATTAGAGACATTGATATGTACTTGACCATTTGGTCTGCAGTGAATGATATTGGATTCTTTGCTGAGAGTGAATTAGGGTTGTAGAGGTTCTTTGAGATTATCTCTAAGGTCAGTCAATTTGGATGATATTGACTCTTGAGAAAAAATATAATTCAATAAATCATCAAGTAGTGACTGGCATGTTGTCTATCCGATGAGTAGATTAGCAATTATAGTTAGGGTCTTCCCTCTGTGACTAATGGAACTATGCCATTTCCAAGCAAGGAAATATTATATCAGCCAACTTTTAAAAGATGAGCAATATGGCTGACAGTATAAAACATCAGGGTTACTCAAAGCTATTGTAGATAAAATCGTGAATAAATGTGGATCATTAATTGCATTACCTCAGAAAGTGGCTAATGGCAACTTACCAGAAGTATGAATAGTATGTTGGCTTATGTCTTTTATCTCAATAGAACCCTAGTAGTCTCGAACATTGCCCTTAATGTTTTTTTAAATCAAAATGCTTTACACCTGTAGTGATTAGCATAGTACTGATTTGCTGTTGAAAAAGTGGCGATGAGAAGTGTTGCTCTATATGTCTATATATTAATTGTAAAAATTATAATACTCCACTTCCATATCTTTGTAACATTAAAAGGTTTAAACAGTAGATTGTTTGCTCAGAAATGTGAGTTATGAGAAACAGTATGCCAGGATATGAAGAAGATGACCTTATGGAGTAGGGGTCTCGAGGTATATTTTTGACAATAAATGATAAGCCATCATGTGTCGTTAATGCCAATACTACTGTCGAATAAACTTCAAATTTGACCATCAATTACCTAATAGCTGTAGAATTTTTGGTGTCCTCATCAGGTGTAATTTACCAATACAGTGACTGCCTAGAGATAAGCATGGATTATCATAGTGATTTTGAGCATTATTACCGCAATATGGTAGTTCACTTCAGTTAATTCTAAGTTCTAGGATCTTCAAGGGCTCAGGATCAAGTACAGTAATCAGATGTTAGTGTTTTAAGTTACAAATAGTATTGGATTGTAATAAGAAGTAAAAAATATGTTCCCTAACAATTTATTAGAATGCCTTATGTAGAAAAGGAAGGGAGACATATCATCTTACCAAGGCTGCTCAGAGTCAAATGTAACTTCGCATCTTCATAATTAAAAGTAAAAATAATTTTGCCTTTTGAAATTATTAAAGATGGTAAGTAGCAAGATGTTCTCTTTGTCTAACATGGTCCATGCAATAGTTATTGAGCTCTTCTGGTGGTGTCCAGGGTACCTCAACAGATAATTCAATGAAATTTTTATTATTATTAATTAACATCCACTTTTTGCTTCTATAGCTAATTGGAACAGGTTATCTACAGGTTACCACCCTTTTCTAGCCGGGATGGGACTAAGGATTTTATTTAATGAGTTTGTCACTGAATTAATTCCTATTGGCCAGGCAGGAATTGAACTCGCCACTCTAGGTTTACAATGTGAGATTAAGGCCAATGCTTTTACTCACATGGCTAACCTGAGACCTGAATTTAATGAAATGAAATGCATTTATTTCCATTAAATGCTAACATAACATGCAAAATATTTTTGTTTTCTATTTTTAAAAAATGCATTAGTATTATGTCAATCAATTTATTTAAATATTATTAAACAGCATTTATACTTATACAATAAACTCATCATAAAATTAGCTCAAACTCCGAATTTATAAACTATCAGTTTAACCATTTTAAATAAAAAATTGATTACATCAACTATCTTAATACCACTCTAAATATTTAACATGCAGTTTTTGCTGATCTGCTTCTATACATATCCTATTTGTCCTTGATGTATTTGAGTTTGTTTCTCTTTCCATAAAACAATATTTTTTTTGAGTAGTATAGGTATTTGTCTGATATATGAGATAATTTTTGTTCCGCCTGAATGGCACACAGACATAGCTTACATTCTTGTTCCTTATTTCTCTTTTAGGGATAGAAAGATAAGAACCCTATCATTAAAGAAGCCATGAAATTTCAACTGGACATGACATGTTTTGTGGTATTTAGCCATTAGTACAAAAGCAGAAATACGGTTTCTCAAGGATAGTCATTACAAATAGTTCCATTAATGTTCCAGTTTGTTTGGTAACCTTAAAAAAAAGTTTGTCATTGTGTGAACTAAGCATATTTCCCACATACTGGTTTGACGCACAAATCAGCACCTCTCCCCATATATCTTTTATATCTAAAATTCAATGAGTAGAAGTGGGGAGGTTTACTGTTAGCTGAAAACTGTAAAGTGCGAATAACTCATTAATATTGAAGGTAGAAAAAAGTATGATGAATGTAAGTCCGTCACGCAGGGGCTGCCTAAACTAAGCAGATTTCCCACGTGAAGTTTTACAATAGAGAAATCTGCCATTAACGAACTTGATCTTTCTTTTTACATAAAACGATTAAATATCGAGTTTTATATATATATATATATATATATATATATATATATAGGTACGTTTTTTATTACCAAAACCAGTAATAAACGTTTTTAATAAGAGTTCTTTTGGATTGCAAAATTAAATACTCGCAAGTTTCACAGTTTTTATCACGACACAATTTATTTCACAATGCACCATACACTTGGTAATTATTCTTAATTACTACTCACAGTATACACTGATAGCATCACTGTTCTTCAGATTACACAGTCCAATAATTCACTCACGGTCACTGAAATTCACAGAAAGACAGCACTGCACTGTCCTTTACTTCTCGGCACTGCACTGTCTTAAACACGGCACTAAACTGTTACTTACAGTCACACTTTCCAAATACGCGACTCTCTCTCTGAAAGATTATTCATGTATTTAATTTTCGCAACAATATATATATATATATATATATATATATATATATACATATAATTTTGAATGGACCTCATTTTCGTCATCTCCTGGGTAGGATCGATGGACATTTGAAGAAATTTTTCGAATATCAATAGCTGATTTATCTTAAGGGAAACCTGCTAATATAATTGTAGAGTGTCAATAGTTTAACAATTTTGATCCTATAACATTTTTTGATACAACATATAATTTTTGAGATTTTTTAATTTGTGAATTCCACCCCCCCCCCCCATCTTCTTTAAACTCCCCCTGTTATAACTTTACGTGGGAAATCTCCTTAGTTTACGCAGCCCCTGCGTGACGGACTTTTTTATTAAGTGTAAGGGACGAGCTATGGTCGGCGACCATAGGTCGCTTCTTTTATTGGGTTGATGCAAAATTAATGCAGGTTTCCTCTATTGCGATATCTTAATTCCAATTGTGTAAACAAAGCAAATCCTAACATTAATCATTATTATACCTAAACAAACCTTATCTAATACACTCTCTTTCTCCATGAATTTGATCAGTAAAATCGTTTTTTTCAGTGTGTTCAAAGGTCTTAAATCGAAAATGTCGAAGTGCGATTTTCGTCAAATTTATTTTTACGAATATAAATTAGGGCGCAGCGCTGCGCAAATGGCTCGTAATATTAACGAAGTGTGGGGTCCGGGGCTATTAACGAGCAGCGCTGGTTCCAGAAGTTTCGCAGTGGAGATTTCGACCTCGAAGACAAGGAAGGTCGGGGCCGTCATTTTGCTCTTGACCACGACCAGCTGAGGTCAATAGTGGAAGAAGATCCGACCAAAACCACCCGAGAAATAGCGGTAGAACTCGGCGTGAACGAATCCACAGTTGTACGCCACTTGGAAGCAATTGGTAAGGTAAAAAAGTTGTCCAAGTGGGTGCCACACCAATTAAAGGACCACCAAAAAAATCGCCGCTTTGAAATCTGTTCCATGCTTGTAACAATAAAAATAAAAATGATCCATTTTTCCGTGATGAAAAATGGATCTTATACGACAACAGAAGGCGTTGTAGCCAATGGCTGGGCAAAGATGAACAACCAAAACCTTTCCCGAAGCCCAACCTGCACCTAAAAAAGTTATGGTCACAGTTTGGTGGTATACTGCTGGTGTTATCCACTACAGCTTTCTCAATCGAGGTGAGACTATAACTGCTGACAAGTACTGTCAAGAAATTGACAACATGAATCAAAAATTACAATGTCTTTGCCCAGCATTGATGAATCGGAAGGGACCTATCCTTCTCCATGATAACGCCAGACCACACGTCGCACAACCAACGCTACGACGACTGCACGAGTTGGGCTACGAAGTTCTCCCACACCCACCTTATTCACCTGACCTCTCTCCTACAGACTTCCACTTTTTCAGGCATCTGGATATCTTTTTGAGGGAGAAAAATTTTCAAAACCACGATGAAATTGAAAATTCGTTTCGTGACTTCATTGAGTCCAGGGATTCAGATTTTTTTTCTGGTGGAATAAGAAAACTTGTTGAACGTTGGCAAAAGTGCATTGATTCAGATGGAAATTATTTTGATTAAATATATATAGTTAAAGTAAAGATATGGCCTATTTTCAATGAATATTAAAAACCTGCATTAATTTTGCATCAACCCAATAGTTAGGAAAGCTAGTTCGGCCGTTTCCGTAACTGTTCGTCCCTCGTATGGAGATTTCTCTTTCGTATAACTTTACGTGGGAAATCTGCTTAGTTTACGCAGCCCCTGCGTGACGAACTTTTTTTAGTTTCAACTGAGTATGAGTGGAGGTTTACTACTGTACTATAAATATTATTATATACATTTATTCGCTACCTTGAATATTAACCGAGATATTTGAATTTCATAGTTTTCGGCCTTCAGTCCACCCATCTCTTACTCATATTAACAATAAGCTGATATATTATGAAACACATAATTTGAAGACTAAATACCAAATATTGTTCTCATTAAACTTTTACTTTTGGAGATAAATGCAAATTGGTGGCACACGTGGGAAATCTGCTTAGTTAACGGAGCTCATGCGTGACGGAGTTTCTTAATGTGTGAGTGTGTGTGTGTGTGTTTATATATATATATATATATATATATATATATATATATATACATTATATGAGAGAGAAACAAGCTAGAGGCTTTATGTGAGAGAGAGAGGGAAGGGCGTGTGCGTAGATACGGCGCGAGATGCCGGAGCTATTACGTCATCGGAGAGAGAGGGGAGGATGACGGCAGCAGGTGACGTCACCATACTCCCTTATCCGCTCTTATTGCTCGCTGTGTCTTTCTAAATAGAACCAAATACACCAGCCCTGTATCCAACCTCAGTCAAGCATCTTCCTTCAAAGACAACCTCATGACATCTGTTCCAATTTCGAGCAGATTTACCTTAAGGGAAATCAGCTATTCTCGTTGTACTCATGTCGTGATGATCGAAACATTTCTCCAAATGTCAATATATATATATATATATATATATATATATATATATATATATATATATATACTAGCTATGGTACCCGGCTACGCTCGGGAATCATTAGAGTCTGAAAGTTGATGGTATTTTGTATTTGGCAAGGCTACAAAGTGTACCATTACACTTCCTGCCAGGGCTAATAGTTTTCTCGTTTGCAGGGGACTTATAGAAATTTTAGTTTTGAAGAATAAATGAAAATTAATCCCTAATCAATCCCTCTCCACTGTTTGATACACCATGAAGAATTCAGATCATAATCATGGATAGCATTTATTATAATTAAATTCATCTATAGTGAACATATTTCCTGTCAAAATCCAGTCCGAGCATAACATTATATGCATAATAGTATATGGGAGTATTAAAAAAATACAACATTTCACAAGAAATTAGTTAATACAATTAACTGTGTCAGCCTACCGACAACTTTGCTTTACTTAAATACCTAAAGTTCATATTGGAAAGAATTGCTAAGAATATCAATATTTATACGCAAACTACTTGCTTCATAAATTGTTTCTGAAAAAATGTATTAAACAAAAGTTACTCTAAATAACAAATTAAACAACTTTTGTTATGTGCACGTTTGCCTTAAAAAAAATAAAAAATGAAATATCGTGAATTTTTATTTCAGGCCTCCCTTATAACCTCCACTCCCGTTCCAACCTAAACATTTAATATAGCTTATAATCATTGAAGAATTAAAACTAATTCATATTCCGAGTTTTGTTAAGTTCGGTCAGTGCTCAATAAAATTGTTGGCTCCCGCTTTAGTTTTTAGTGTATATCTCGTTTATACTTTGTTATAAAACAAAAGTGAATGTGACAAAAGCTACTTTAAATAACAGAATATACAACTTTTGTCATGTGCATATTTGCAGAAAAACCAGTAGAAAACGAAATACCGCTATTAGCAGATTCCCCCTAAGGGAAATCAGCTATTGAGGTCGTACTCATGACGCGATTTTCGAAAAATTTCTTCCAATGTCCATCCCACGTGCAAAGGTGTAGCGTAAAATCGCTCTGTACCTAACTCTAGGCCAGGATGACATTTCTCACACCTTTCACTGTCAAAAGGAAAATGACTCAAGCCCGGTGACTCAGCTAGCTACTGTGCAGGCTTGAACAGGTCTACGCCTGTGCCAACTCGTCCTGCGAT